>LUCM01007780.1:198968-222640 GCA_008360955.1 Fasciolopsis buskii | reverse complement strand
CAGAACTGAGTGCACCGCGGCCTTATATTTCACTGAAGTTGAAAGGTCGTGTGCACTGTGCCGCGGTGCACTCAGTTCTGTTGCAGGTTGCGATACATGGAGTATGTGTAGGGAATATGTTCGTTGGTTGGAGGTTTTTGACCACCGATGTCTGCGTAGTACCACTAAGATTGGATGGAGTGGCCTGGTGAGTACTGTAGAGGCCGGGAATCTAGTACTAAGTGTCGGTAGTCAGAATACCTTGTTTCAGCGTATGAAACTTAGTAGACTGCCTTGGTTGGGTTACGTGTTGCGTATGCCGAATCCTCGTCTACCATACCGTGCTCTTCCTATCCTGTGTTCCTCCCAAGAGTGGAAGAAGCCATGTGGAGGCCAACAGACGAAGTGGCAACGTGGGATGAGAAAATCGATAGTGGACATATATAAAGTACGTGTCTCAAATCTTCATGGTTGGGGTCCGAAAGACTCGTCAACCAGCTGACTGGAGACACTGAAGGTGATGAAAATGAAACGCGAACAGTGGCGATCGTGTTGTCATTATCTATCGAAACAGAATGATTGAAAGATTACGTTTGTACAGTTTGATTGTGTCCCGCGTGCTGGCTACCGCAGCATTCTAATCTTTCCCCACCTGTGTAGGTCCACTCCCTGTTCCGCATGGATATTCACCCTTTTAATAGAAACGTGTAAATCTGGGCAAAATGCAGCGGTCAGTAAGGTTTGCTTTGCTGTTTAACGCTGGACGATGATGACCTTTACTTTCCAGTTTTGTCAGTGCGACAGTTATGGAAATACCCTTATCGTTACGTGAGAGTAGTACTGGCATTGGTATTTGTTCAGATGGGGGACTATCTGGCTTATGCTTTGGGATGATGACCCATGTAAGTTGCGGGTTTTTCCAGTCATGTGGACATGTGCGTGCATGTCCGGGATGCGTTTCTGCACGTTTGAAGTGCGAAATTCTGTTGCAGAACCAGATTGGCTCGAAGCCGAACCCGGGGGAGAGTTAGATGAAATAGGTAACGTGAGCCATTAGAGCATCTGCGTCTCATCAGATGGTCGGATGTTGGATGAAGTGTTTTAAGAGACCCCTTCTTTTGGAATCAGAAGATGTACCAAATCAAGGTAATGGACGTTATTGTGCTGGGTGAGTTTGTACATGCAGAAGGCTGGCTGATATTCAGCAACTTGGGACATCTGTGGTGCCGGCGTGACACCCGGTAATCGATCACAGTTTTCATCCCAGGATTATGGTTTATTTTGTTATACGGCTTAGAAATGTCGATGTTAATGACAGACATGCGAAAGTTTCCGGTGTTTGGAGACCGTTGTCTCCGTAGTATTGGTAGTGTGGTGTGGGGATTTAGTGAGTAATTCGGATATTGGGCATAGGTACTGGGCCGTGGGGCTCAGTCTTTGGGAGAGTCACAGCCCAATTAGGTTAAGGTGTTTGAGATGTGTTGCGCACAACCACAGAACGACTGTCTGGTTGCGCGGTGTTCTACGAACCTCTTGGTGGTTAGGAGATGATTCTAGGTGGTCGGTTAGTGACATGGAAAAAGGTCTGGGGACGTTAACTAATGAAAAGACTGGTAACGGCGCAGTCTCATTGCCGGATTGGGATCCAGGAGATCCTTCTAAGCCATGGTTCAGGAAATTAGATAATGTGGCTCACTGTCAAAGTCATTGATGTTCTAGTATTTGAAATCTCTTCTATATGTGTTATGTTCGACGGCCATTCCAAGGATTTGGAGCCGCAGATTTCATTTCTACTAGCAATTTTCCAAAAGAATCTATCCTTTTCTCAATATTTCGAAATTGACGTTATCTTAAATATTGCGCGGTTGAATATTTTTATATGCCCGCGAAAAGATTCATAAAAGCCCGTTCTGTGATTGGCTAGTCCACACATCGATCAAGGCCACCCAACAAAACTATATAAACGATAGAGCTCACTTGAGTTCTGACTTGTGTTGGTGGGTCACCAATAAACGCGCGGCAGTACTCTGAGTTCGTCTTCTCTCTTCCGCTAGCGGGCTGGGCTAGCTGTTCGTATCTCGCGCCGCTTATTGTCCCGTGTGGCTGCTCATTCAAGGGAGCAGCAGATCTGCTCCGTTCGTTGTGCGACTACGGGCCTTGAGTCTTGAGCCCGAACTTTTTGTCTCCAACCTCTGTGTGTGTGTGTGTTCGTGTCCTACTAGACCACAGGCTGTGCTCCTGTGATATCGTGCGCTGCGAGTACTTGTGTCTTGTGCTTCAGTGTGTGCATAGACCAACCAAACACGGCAACACAACAATATGGTTCTCCAGCTTATTGTTCGTGCGTTTGAGCATTATTTCTTGTCCTCCTTTCTTTTTGGTACTTGAAACCTTAAGCCAGATCACTGGTGCAAAGTTGATGCTTGTAGAAAATGAAGTGGATTAAATATTATTTCCTCGCCGGCCCACCACAGTAATGGGGGACCGGTAACCTTGGCCCTAAAGCTTGAAGCGGCATAAAATTGGACAGGTAGGCCTGGCAACAGCAAATTGACGTTTACCACCACAGAAGGACAACTGTGGGGGCCAATCTTGGGGAAATGCTTTGCAATTGGAAGCTGTAGTGCATATGCCATATTTCGACACACCAACCTCCGAGATTTTCACAGCGTTTTTGAATACCTGTCAGTTGTCTCCTAACAGTTCAATGTAATGAGCATATTTTGCGTTTCATACGTTGTCCCCTGGGAGGATTTCAGCTACACTCCTAACCAGGTTGTTCCAAACCCTCTTCAGAAGGTGCTTTATGACAGTTAAAAAGACAGAACAATCTCGCTCCACTCCATTGAATATGGTAGAGCGCAGCAAAAATTACCACAAAACCATTATTACGATTGTGACTGCAAAAATCGTGAGTACCTAGGTACTCCCCGAGTACTTTACTTCTCAACAATCTGCTTCACAACAGCTAATAGCAACGAAATGGGAAACTCCACGAGTGACAGTGATCTTCGGCTTTCAAAAAGCATAACGGCTCTCCGATACGCAATGCCTTCTCGTGGCGCTGCCCCCACTAAAGTGCAAACACGAAGGCTAATGCCGGGTGCCCTACACCGACCTGACCAGTCTAGGGTAGATGGCTAAACCCTGATTTAAAATCAATCACTAGCGGTTTACGAAGCATGCACCTATGTGCCCAACGGCACGCGGCAATGGAGTGTTCTGGGCATCTAGGATGTCTACCCCTGCCCGAGGGCTGTATGAACTGGGCAGTCAGTCACCGGTCCCCAGTGAGTTACGTGGCTCTCAGATTGTACTGCCGCCTTGTGGGTTAGACCGTTTGGTTAAGGGCCTGGGTTGAGATCCCCCAAGTCAATCTGGACACCGGATAGTATGAAGTCCACAGAGGAATCATGGGTCCTGGTAGGTGACCGATAAATTGGTGAGAAATGGGTCTGGTGACATTGTACATTGTTTCCTATTATTTCGTCCATCCTTCGCCATGATTCCGGTGGCACAAAATTTATATTCAGATTTGCTATATATATATATAGTTGTGGTTCTTCTGTTGACTCTTCGACGAAAAGCTTCCATGCACACTCCTGACGCTACAAATTAGATTCTGATGAGATATTCCAATTCGGTGTGTACAAGTATAAGGATGTTTGGACAATAGAGTACCTGACGAGCGACAATAACCGCGAGACCGGTCATGATATTCGGATCTAATAGGCACGCTTTTGATGGCTCTCCCACTACCAATCACACAAGTGTGTAATCGTTCGGGCAAGTTTTGGTTAGATTTCCACAGTGGACACAATACTACATCTTCAAACCCTAAATGTTATGTATAATTACTATATTGGAAATCTGCTTGTCTAATCAGTCCAGCTCTCATGATCAAGCCACACGTTCGTTTTCGCTTGTTTAGTGTGACCTGTGACCATATTGTTTGCCCTTGCATGCACGTGAAAGAGATGTTGTGTTACTTCGACATGCTGATAAGTATCACACAATGGGAGTTGTGTATTTGAATTCGACTCGCAACAAGACGCCATTCTAAACGCATCTGTTTTTCAACGAATGCTGTTAATTCATTAACGAGAATTAGAAGCGTTCTTTTTTTATTTCAGCGGAAGATGATCTGATGCTTTCGGAGCCACAATAATGCCAGTGAATATTAAGCAGCAGCAGCGAAGACCATTGTTATGGACCTGCTTATCGTTCACCACATTTGGGCTGCTGTGTTGTCTCGTCAGTTTTGTTCTTCCCTACTGGTACGCGCGTTATCCACAGTCGAAAAGTCGATTCGTCCGGTTGGGATTGTGGGAAATTTGTTTTGAGGATTTTATGCCAGCGGATTTGGGAAACTTAATGTACAATGGTTGTTTCTATCTATACGACCAAAAAATCAGCGCGTTGTGGTCTCTGATATTCCGAAGTGAGTATCTCATTTGTTCTGAATTGTCCAATTGGTCGATCTTGTTAGCTTGGTTCGTCGTATGTCAAGCGTTTCAGACATTCGGATTTGTCGCCTATGTCCTGGTCGAAGTGGTTTTGATTGCACAGGCTTGCAATTTGGTGTCTTCACGTGGACCCCGTGCTGTATTCTTCTCAATTATCGTCTCTGGAGCTACTTGTAAGTTTTTGTCTTTCTGTTATTGGGGCAATGAATATTATGTATATATATATATATATACATATATATATATGTACTTGCGTGGTAATATTTTTGATTCATTTGTCTCTTGCTTTCCGTTTCCTGTTGCACAAAACCTTCTGATATACGTTTAGTTCTGTTCGTCCTGATCAGCTCCATAACCATGGGCACCGGAGTTGATGCGGAAAGCAAGCGCAAACCGGCCGATGAACAAGATTGGCTTATTTCTTTGGATCAGTGTAGTTTATCTTGGGCCTACGGAATTGCTGTGTTATCCCTGTTGGGTTGTCTGGTCCCGTTCGTGATTCTATGCTGGTGTGTCTATCCAAAACGGTGAGTTGAACATGCAGACAAACTATCTCACATCCGGTAGTTAGTAGATCCCGCGCAGTGTTACAAGTTTAGTTATTGAGCATGTACAGTTTCACTCACGGATGATGTAAACATTTCTTTGTATCTGGCTAGTGAATATTTGGCCATTTACGGTGTAGGTCATCATAGTAACCATCATCGTTGTAAATAATGTGCTTGCCATACGACTGTATTGGTCAATGTGTTCAATCTATGACGCAGCGAAAAATATGAAAATCCCAACTATTGAACTGTCCTAAGTAGGCCGTATTTGATTACCAGTTCGGGGCCTATGGTATCTCCTAGTGTGAAGTTTGGAGACCTTGGGCGATAAGACTCAGTCCTGCAGTCATTGGCGCTGTTGCACTTAAGATGTCTGCTCCACTGTAGTTCTGACTCATTTTCTTAGGTCGTTTCTCTTTTATTCGGCTCTGAGAGGTAGCAGCCGAAACCAAAGCATATTAATATAAATGTAATGGTTGCACAAGCTCGACTATACTGTCTAAGTGCCTTTTCACTTTAACAGAAAAAGTGTTCAGCGGCCAAACATGCAAAGTGAGGGCGTACACTGCAATGGTTGGCAGGTTAATAGAAGTTTTCGTGCACCATGGCATGGCGATCTCTGGTAAAACTGCTCTCTAAGAGGCCTAGGCATTGCTCGGTGGATGGCTCATTGCAATGGCATATCCAAGAGTCCTTGAGTTATTTGCTGTCCTGCTGTGGGACATTCAGAAGGATGCATCCGTTTGAGGGACTTGAATGCTTCGGCCGTCTAAGTTGGGCAAGTCTACTTGGATTGGACAAGCTACATCAATTCCATAGCTGTAGAATGCAAGCATGGTAATGCACTGACTGGCCGTGTACGAGAGTCTTCACGTTCCAATAGGCCACATGGACACCTAACCATGTGTTGGGGTTTACGTTTTCACTTCGTGTTTGAGCCACCCCGTCCACCAAGGCGACGGAAGCACAGAGCATGTCGCTTATAGCAAACTCCGTAGCCTGGTCTGAGCGAATTGTAAAGACAAAACCCACGAAGTAATTTGGTAATAGTCCAGGAAATAGCATCCCTGGCATCATCCGTCTTTTGCTGTACATTCTCTCGTTCCACGATGCTACGACATCTGTTGACTTCCACGTGGCTTCTTTCCACTCCACAGAACGAACGGAAAATAGGGCATCACACATTAGACCAGTGTTCGCCTTCCAAACACGTGATGCGACCAACAACCGATACCCAATATCCGATTCCTAACTTGCACATTACCCATGCGACCACTCCATCCGGCACTGGCGATGCTATGAAAATATCGGTGATCTAAAACCTCGAGATGACAAACGTCATTGCTCAGATTCCATGTCCCGCACCCGTACTACACAACTGAGTTGTCTGCGACAAAACGCACGTGATCTTTCAACCTGAGCGCAACATCAAATTGATGCCACAAGTAATTCAGTATGTCGCCCGAGCCTTGTCATTGCCCGTGTTTCTTTCCACTGATGTGCTACCGTCTTTCGTGAAGCGCCCACCGAGGTAACTGAGACGGCTAACAGTAGTTAATTTTTCTCTGAGTATCAAATTAGATACTACTGTCGTCCGGTCTCGTGACAACACTGCACTGTGAAGGTGCGAAACACATGACCAATAGAGTTGCGGCTCTTGCCAGTTTGTCCAGTACGTTGCGTATGTCCCGTAAATTCGACCAAGCTCAAAGTTGTCGTAATCTAGGCCACAGCTTTTCACCACCTGTCGGTTTGACGCGTACATCCGGAAGGCCTAAAGTATCATCCACCGCCTCGTCTATGGTGAAGTTAAATGACGATAGAGAAAGGGTACGCCATTGTGGAACACTGCTGTTCGTTTAGAATCGTCTACTTTTTAGCGACCATGTGCATGCGAGCACTACGCTCACAGGAGATTGACGAGCCTCTTTGGTTTACCCCACTCCAAATTGTTGTCTAACCATCGCGTTGCTTCTTTCAGCACATGCACAAAAAGTACGGAGAGGTAAACGATGGTATGCATGTGCAATATTTCTCCAATCCACCAAAGGTGGCGTAAAGCGATTGCCCAATCAAGGGGATCTATGTGCACCCAAGGCACGACGACACTCATCATCATCGATCACGCGATGTTCCCACTGGACTCGAGCAATGCTCCGGAAACATCGGTAGTCGAATAAACAAGGTCACCGGGCATTCTCAACACGGACAGGCCAGGTTTCGCAACCATAAAGAGAACTACGAAGTGTGGTATTTACACTCCTTCCTTTGAGGAAAAGCCGGCTGGCATGGCGGTGCCACAGCTGTCGCAGTTTCACAAAAACTTCTGCTTTCGCAATTCGTGATGTGGTTTTCTTCCCCAACACATTCACAATTTGTAATCGAACTCCCGAAATTCTTGGGATTGTCGACTATCTCCACCTTCGGCATATGCTGCTGTCAGTCTTCTAGAAATATCACACACTTTGAATGTTCAAGGCACATACCGTATCGTGATGCTTCACTCGCTAGGTAACCAAAGGCCTGTTGAATTGTTTGTGCATCGTCGCTTAGCAAGACAATATCATCGGCATATTCTAAGCCAAAAGCTCTATTCCTTGTGAAAAGTTTAGTTCCATTGACCGCTGGAACAGAAAAACCTTTCCGTAGAACATCCGCTATTTGAAAGTCGAAAAAAGGGGACATCGGTTAGCCTTGCCGTACTCCACTGGAGACGATGAAGAGTGGCGACCTGAAATACGATGGCACAATCCTCTGTGGACTGACATATCTCTCAGGCATCACATTACTCAACAAACATTTGTATAGTGCAAACCTATAGACACATTTGAAGGCTGCACAAGTGTCTAGGAACAATGATCATCTGCCCTTGGAAAGCAAAACGGTTTACTAACAGCTGTCGGAGTATAAAGATTTGATCCTTGGGTTCACGATCGTTGCGGAGTCCAGCCTGTTCCTCACAAGTCTGGTCTTTATGCGTATTGTGTAAACTGCGAAAATGACAGACGCTAACATCTTTGACGGTCGAGCCAATACTCCTGATGTCGGTGTAGTCATTGCGCGAGCTCCTCTGAAGGTCAGGAACAATAATTTATCCCCTAACGAAGAATGAACTTGCTCAGAATACGAGACTTTCGAGAACACAACTCCAAGTTTTCCGATCAGTTTCATTTCTTCATCTTTAAACAGAGCTGAAAAAGGCCACTGGAGTCCGGCGATCTATGACGTCCTAAGGCTTAGATTTTCCTGTGGACCTCAGCCTTGTTGACATTGGCCACGGGACGTTTGTCGCAATAAATGTGAGATGGGCTGACGGTGGAAGCTAGCTAAATTGTCTATCAAAATGCTCCGTCCAGTATACAAGACATCATTCCTAATTGTGGTAAAGCGAACCGTCAACTTCACAGATCGTCTCGCCCACACCGAGTGCTTTCTTGCCGGTAGCTTGGATGATATAAAAGAGATTTCAGGAATTTCCTAAGGTAGAAGCATATCCCATCTCTAACGCGTTAAAATCACCGTATCTCGCGATCTCTACGTAAGCTTGCGTTGAGCTTACGTCTCTCGTTGATATGTGGTTTATTATGTTCGCTGCCAGCGTCGTGACAGCGCAGACACTCAACAGAGATCCAGGCCGTCACAACGCGACGGCTAAGGTCACAACTCACTGAGCCGACAGAATGCAGAACATTCTTGATATGTAACTAGTGCTCATTGATGTAATTTGGCGGTACAGTTCCAGATTTTCAACTGGCGCTTCTCGGAAAATTGGCAGGCGAGTCGGATCAGAGAGCTTATCGCAGTTTAACCGATGCTGCGTTTCAAGTTCCCACGGAAGTATGTGATCAGTTTGACGCGTGGTCACGGTTGAGGCCAGTTCCCCAATTCGGTCGATGGTCTTGTAGACGACCCCGACATTCGTCAGTCTGGTCGGTCTGAGTTCATTTGACTCAAAGAAGGCAGACGCTAGGTGCCTTGCCGGCGAATGGAGCGTCTAAAGTTCGCACTAGCAATAAACTATGAATGACTTGAACACGGAGCCAACAACCATTCCACATTTTCTGAACACCGGGAATCTAGACTCAAAGGACCTAAGTCCGTCTCATTTGAGGACAGCCAACTTACTCGAGCATTCACGTATCCTGGTAGAATCACAACGTCACTGCACTCTGCTGTGCTTACTAGGTCGTGCACCTTTTATTAAAAAATGTCTTTGATTGCATCTGGACCGCAATCCATTGGCGCGTACTCCGAGATAACAAACGAGTTGCGTCTATCAGGGCCAGGGTTGTTTGTTTTGCACAAACTTGTAATTGTCATTGCTCTTACCCGGTTGTCGACTGGGATCCAGCCATGTAATTCATTCTAAGAGTCACGTGAACACCAGGAAGACCAGAGGTCACAACCTCGAGGTACCACGGATCGGATGTGGATGTTAATCGAATAACAGATCCGAATTCTTAAGTCTCGCTTGGATGCAACGTGCACCGATGGCTAGGGTCCTCAACGCATCAGTATTAGCACAACAAACGAAACTAGTCCAGCTTCGAGCACAGAAAAATGCATCGGTAGGCTGAAGCCAATTTAATGAGATTTGGATGTGAGTGAACAGGGACAGAACTTCTTTCGGCGATACTACTGCTAGTATGACCGACTGCAGTTCCCGATGAATGTGAGAATATTGAATGAAGAGGGAAGTAAAATGAATCACCAGAGATACAAACAGTTATTTGCGGTAAAAGATTATTTCTAGCAGTGAGCAAAGGACACAAAAGGTTCGTTGAAAGGTCAGATTTGCCCTTAATTGTTTGCCTTGTGGATTGTTGCACCACTCGGTCGCCCAGTCCAGAGTGGGGCTTTTTATTGGAGGTTGCGCATCTGCATTTTGCCTTACCAAGCGCGATTTGTAGGGCAGTAACGTTGCTCTAAACGAGCCGGTGTCCAGCCGGCCTCTTCTGAAAAATCTTGCCGGATCAGTGGAACACGACAAGGGCCATTTCCTTTTCCAGAACTCAGAGATACGCTCAATGGAATATATATCTACTCTGAGTCTCGGCTGGGGCTCAGACAGGAAAAAAGGAAAAACAATGTCGTGAAGACATTCACGGGTGATTTCCAGAAAGATACGCACGAAATTACGTTATTCCGGTTGTTCACAGCTTTCAAAAGTGCCACATCGCATCAGCCAAGGTACTTCTGATAGAGCAAGGCAATCGCTCATGCGTTCTCTCGTATCGAGAAAAATGCCTCAAAGCTCCTGTTTTTTGACTGTTGAAGGCCACTGGTCGGAGAATACATAAACTGCTACGTACCACACTCCCTGGATGAATGGTGAAGACACTCGACGAGAAGTATTGCATGGAATGCAATAATGTAATCATCAGTGAAGAAGAAAAGCTCGGTGTGGGTGTGTACTGGTTTAGGTGATAATTTTCGCACTTGGGTAGACGTGATTTGCAGTTTTTTCACAACTCCAGGAAATCGGTTGACATTGCTTGTCAGCCGACATAACAGTGAAGCAATGTACTCTGCTTTTTTCACATTCATATCCTAATATCGGGATGACAACTAGTCCTAGCCGAATTTCAGTTAACGACTTATGGGGCCTATGTGATTGGCAGACTGATGCCTTTAATCCCGTCTTTCACCTTTTACAATAACTGGCGTCATTCGTCTCCCTTAAATAAGAATGAACGTTCTGCACAATCCAAATTGTGCCCCAGAACTGTAGTCCACTCCTCCAGAAAGAATCTAAAGGCATCTATTAACCAGGTAAATGTTTTTAGTCTGAGATGCAGGTGTTTCTAACGTTTCTCATATCTAACAAGCGACTGTCTAACTAGCGTTCCCGTCTTCCCATGACTTTTCTTTTTATTTCATTCAAACCTCCCCCATTCTCCCCGGTTAAATTTAGGCTCGACTTCTCTTCATTTCGTTGAGTTACTTCCATTACCGGGCTGATCTATAAATTGTTTTCCTTGCTGGTTTCCCCTTGTTTTAACACTTGCCTCTCGCGCTGCGAACAAAATTAGCTTCATAATCTGCGTCAGACGCTTTCCCACGCCTCTCATCTTTTATACAAGCCAGAAATCCTCCCGACACTTGTATGGTGCATTCATGCATGAGATAGAGCACCGTCTGCCGCTCCTGTTCTTGATCGGGTTCAAAGAAAAGCTGTTCTATTGATCAATGATATCTCCCTGACCTCAAATCTTCAGTCACTTAGGCGTCACCGAAGAGTTCCTTCACTATCTTTTCTGTCGCTATTATGTTGGCTTCCGTTCTTCTCTTACTCAGGTGTTCAATAGTTCTTACCAAGTCTTCATCCCAAAATGTTAACCATCTTGATTCCAACCTTCATTTATTCCCTGGACTACAAAATCCTTGAACATTCTTCCTCTCTCCCTTTCCCCGGCAATGCACAATCCTGTTTTTAAAACCAGGGTCAACAAGGAGAATCTTACTAAAATTTTCCCCACATGCATCCCCGTTACAGTATATTTTTGATTATGGAGTTTACCTCTTTTACACTGTAAATCACTTCGACGAGTTACCCACGGTCAAATTTTTGCTCTCCGATTTGTCTGTGATGCTCGATTGATTCGGCTTGGCTTATTTTTCCGGCTTCTGTCGTTTGTTATGGCTGCCTAAATAATGTCACTGGACGGTATACATCGGCACAACGCGAAGCACCAACTAATTCCCAAAGTTCTTTTGTATTATGGGCGAAAGTTAGTCATTGCAGAAAGTTGTTTTGCTACAGCTGGCCAGGGTCGATCCCTGTTGCTGACACCGGGGATATATAGAGAGAGCAGGTTAGAAAATGATGTTCGCTGAGCAATCAAATTGCCCAGCTCAGCGAAAAAACCAATGCCATATATATATATATATATATATATATATATAAAACTGTCTGTGAACACCTCATGTGCCATCTGAACTATTGTGGAGAAGGAAAACAATGAAGAAAGAATAAAGTAAAAGAAGCCTTATATATAGTTCCCCACACATAAGATAGGTCTTTTGTCACCTCCACGCCATCAGTTGCCCATCGCGATCCGTGGTTCGTCGGTGGTTTCCCAAACCAAAGCAGAGGGTTGATCTAGAGACCACTGTTCTGAGCCTTTGGATAAAGAACCCAACCTACGAGGCAGTAGAACGATCCTAGGTTTTCGTAACTCACTGTGGATCAATCACTGACCGCTCAGTGCGTGCATCCTTTGGAAGCGGCTAGATATCACAAGTACCGAGTACACCCGTCCACCACCGATTCTGGTGGTGGTCATACAGCCGTATGCCCCGTACGCCACCCATGGCTAGTTCGGAATCGAGGTTTAGCCATCTCCCATAGACTGATTACCAAAAACCAGTCGTCTCGGTTTAGGGAGTCGGACATTTGTCTTGATCTTCGCACTTTAGTGGGAATACCTTTGCCACGAAAAGGTAATGCTATGTGAGACGGTTGCACTTTAGCAGTGCTTAGAGGCGTTGAGGAGATCCAGCTGAAGAGCGATTATCATCATTCGTTTTACATGCCGCTTATCCTATCCATTCTACGGTAAGAAAACCAACAGGGATATCAAGCGTCCAGTTTTTGCAATCGTCGAAGCAGTCGCGATTCCGGCGAACAATCGAATCCCATGGATCTTGAGGCAGTTTGTTGGGACAAGTAGTAGAAAATTTTCTTGCCTTTTTTCGCATCCAAAAGTCAGTACCGCGAGTCGGAATGGAATTGGTTACTTTTCGCCTTTTCGGCAAATAATCTAATCTACTGAATAATCACAGTGCGACTGACTGACGCAAATCATCCAAATGTGTCCAGGATCCCAATTTCACAGCAAATAACTCGATTCTAACCATTGTTCACGCGGTTTGACTTGACAGTTTTCACAAGTAGATGTTTCTTATGTGATTTGGGTTCCTGAGCCGTGTCCACAATAGCTTAGTGGTAAAACGTCTGTCTGAGAAGCGAAATGTCACCGGTTCGATTCCGACTGATGTCCTGGACTTTGAGATGCTTAAATGAGTATCCAATTCAACGTAACATCCAACTTCTCGTGCCACCTCAGAACAGCCGGAAATGTGAATTTGATTCAAATTTGGAAATTCTTCGGCCTGGGTAAGATTCCAATTCACGTGGACTTACTGGACTCCGGAAATGCTTTTTGAGTGAGCACCAGCTACAGACCGATTAAGTTAGTTGTAGCACGCTGTACGTACCCAGGAGAATCGTTCGACGTTCATCGTCCGAGAAGCGACCAGTCCATAAACTACTGAGGAAAATTGTTTGTGCCAAATCTCAATTCAAGGAGGATTCTATAATTTGAATTGTTACAATGAAATGGTAACCTGAAACTGTTCTCATTGAGTTAGTTGACGCAGCAGCATCTGGCCGAACAGAAGAACGAGGAATGGTGAATAGTGGCTGCAAAATATTACGTCGGAAAGCTATGCGGAGGAACAGAGGTCTCCAGTGCAGGAACACAACTAACTGCAGCACTGGGCTATATCAGCCACTGTCCCCAACCATCGCTTGGCAGGGGGATCCCGTGTGTCCCGATCCGCTGGTCTAACGAGCCAGTCCACCAGTTAAAGTTTTCAGAATTTTTGACATGTCATCGAGTAGCACCCGGGCCATCTTCCAACCATTGCCTCGAAGAACAGCATACAACGAGGCAGTCATTCTCTGGGCATGCCTAAAACACGTCCCAACTAACTTATCCTATTCACATTCAATGCCTCTTCTGAAGACTGAACCCCGGTAATTTAGGCCTAACCTCTGAGTTGCTCACGAAATTCTCCCACCACATTCCACCACTACTATGAAGAAAATGGTGTTCGAACACCAAAAGTCTTCGCATGTCTTCTGCTCTTAACGTCCATGTTTCGAAGCCGTAGAACAATATCGACCACACTGCTGTTGCATACACCCGTACTTTGATCGATAATCGGATGCCACGCCGACGCCACAAATGTTTCAGATTGGTGATTGCTAATCGGACTCTCTGTATGCATGAAGGCCCTCCATCCGATATACGACCACCAGGTGAGATAGAACTACCCAAGTAACTAAACCTATCCACTTCATCCAGTTTTCCCACGTAAGAACAATGTTTGGCTTTGAGTCAATCCAGTCATGCGGTAGAATTTTGCACTTTGAAGAAGCAAAACAAAAGTACAAATACTCGCATGAATAATTCCATTTGATTGACCACCAATCAGACGGAACGCATCAGTATTCAAAAGACCCGAACCGGAGTAAATTTCAACGCATAATTGGCGCATGGTCTACATATTTGAGGATATTGTTACTTGCCACAAGGTTATCCAAATATGGCGGGTTTGAACGACAATCTTACCGTTCCAACTACGTTCTGTTCAGTCTTCACATTCCATGTTTTCTGTCCCAGTGAATAGCTTGTGCTGAATATTCCGACTTTTCTTGTGTTCAAGTTTCAACTTATTCTCTTCTCTCACTTGTGACACAACATAGTTCAACCAGCGGTCTCCTCTCCGTTAGCGCCTGGGATTGGCCCGATCGGAACGACCTGATCTGTCGGTATCACTTGAACGATCTGCGCACTTTGTCTAGTCAGTCGCAATCAGTGCGTTCCCGCTCAATGGTCTCCGGCGATCTTGGTTCGGCCCGCCCGTATAGCCATTCCAGTCTAAGTGGCCAGATGCCACACAGGACCACAGCATCGGCCAGTATAACACGGGATGTGCTTTACCCAGCCAAACCATTGACAGTTTCAACCGATGTGGTAAAAGCCGTGCCGCTGACATCTTATCAAGCGCGATCTCGTTATTCCCGATCAAGTTCTGCCTCCAACAATCAGAGAGCACCTCGTGTTCCGGAATCCGTATCACAAGCTTCCTTCGATGGAAATGGAAAGCTAAGTAGCTATGATCCACGCTCTCCGGACTCGATTTCGGTAAGCGTTCCGCGGTATTTTGTGTCGGCTTTCATTTGAAGTTTGTGTTTCGAGGTTGCCATGACATAGTTTTGGTCGTTCATCACATGAGAGGCCGGAGATTCGAAACTCCTAAGTTCAACTTTTATTTTTTACTTCCTTTATTCATAAAACAACACAGTACATCATTTTTAGGAAGAGGGCTTCTAACAAATGAGAAGTTGGACTGCCGGTGGGGAGGATTCGAATACGCGACCTTCACGTTCAAGCGCCATGACCTTATCCGCTTGATCTCCGCCGGTCAGTTTGATAATGGATGGCAGTCTGCTGTCGGCTGGCAGCTTACCACGTCCAATCTGTTAAAATTTTATGGGATTATCCATCACCCGGAATTTCGGCCTTCTGCGTAATTGCACAGGAACGCTTCAGGACTACCGATGTCCGCGCTCACCGCTGTTTTCACAAAACGGCTTTCATGGCTATAGATATCGATTCTTCTACTTCACTTTCGAACACTTAGATCTAAAAAGCCGGGATCCCTAAAGTCGCTGGCACTAAAGCGTTCAGAGCAGTAACTACTTCTTATGTAGCAGACAGTTAAAAAGATTGCTACATATCTTCGTCAAAACAACCTCGTTTATTACACTAATGCAGACCTACCGTGCGAGATGGATGGGGGAAAATTCACGATAAAAAAGCGTACAAGGAGAGTTATCCAAATAGGTCAAACAATCCCCGACAATCTTGCAGTCGCATGAAGATTTTTGGGATCGAACCCAGGCAGGCCGTTCGTAAATGCGGCTTTTCCAACAGGGATTCTGAATTACATAATGAATGTAATTGAAACTGGATAATCATACAACCTTGCCCATCCACTACATGTATGTAAAAAAACACTTGTGACATGTTCCTGTAATGACCTATTCGAGGACGATTGAGACTAACTTTCGGCATATCCGTCCAACTATTCGTCTTGATCCTGGCTAGCTAAAATGAAGAGATCGAAGGACGTCCACAGTAGTCAGGTCAACAGGTTTACCTAATGGAGACGTTTAAAGTTACTAATAGCATAATAGGTTCCAGTGATCATCCAGATGTGACGTGTAGTTCTTGTAACCGAAATTTTGGTGCATCATGTTATTCCAGTTACTCAAATTGGCTGAGCTTCTCACAGTTTTAATCACATGAAGATTCTGGAGAAAAACTTAAGGTTCTTATGTTATCTGTTTCCACTACGTTCCGTAGGCCCGAAATCTCTGTGTTACGTGATCCGAAACCGTCGTTCGACTGAGTCGATCGTGCAATTTTCTGGTGGTCTTTCACTAAAGAGTGTGGCAGGGAAGTTCATTTCACTTATCCAATCTTTGTATTCGAGGAGCCAAAGCTGACTTGTTGCTTATGGCAATCTCTCACTCTAGTTCACCACCAGAAGTAGTATCCGTCTGTTCTTGGTCGCTTTCGCTCTACCTTTTTAATTTTGTCGCTGAAATTATAATGAAGATAGCTCTATCCTCATGCGGGAATATTGGCTTTGATATTTGTCCAGACAGGAATCTGTCTGACTTACCAAACGTGGACGACATTGTACTACTCGATTTTTCACAATGCCTCGTTCATTCTTCCCTTTGACCTGATGGTGCTGTGAGGTAGCGACGAAAAGCAAAGCCGTCGACTGCAATATCTAACTGGAACTGTGCGTTTCTGTTTGCGTTCAAATTTCTTCGCAATGTTGTCTCATCTACGTGCCCATTCTGAAGGATGGGAACATTCTTGGGAGACGTGCTACAAAAGTAAAGAAAACGAGACTGGCTGTGCGCGTTCGTTCATCCTCACAGATTTACTGAATACTTCAACTTCACACGTCTCCATTAGGTAAACCTGTTGACCTGACTACTGTGGACGTCCTTCGATCACTTCATTTTAGCTGGCCAGGATCAAGACAAAAATGAAACAAAGCCAGTTACGAATAGTTGGACGGATATGCCGAAAGTTAGTCTCAATCGTCCTCGAATAGGTCATTACAGGAACATGTCACAAGTGTTTTTTACATACATGTAGTGGATGGGCAAGGTTGTATGATTATCCAGTTTCAATTACATTCATTATGTAATTCAGAATCCCTGTTGGAAAAGCCGCATTTGCGAACGGCCTGCCTGGGTTCGATCCCAAAAATCTTCATACGACCGTCGGGGATTGTGTGATCAATTTCGGTAGCTCTCTTTATGCGCTCTCTCCAGTCCAGTTACTTTGATGAAGATGCCTTATTCCGTTCGAAAATTTCATCATGGTCGTCACTTTCGTTGTCTGCTACCTTAGAGGTAATTTTTCCGATGTTTCTTTTACTCGTCAGCTCCTCAATCAATGTGAAGCCAATTTCGAGGTGTTGTTTTGTTCGCTTCTTCGAGAAAAGTTAATCTGAAGTACTAGGTCTTATGGAAATGTTGCCAACCGGTAAAGACGGAAGGACTTCAAAATTTAATATCCGAATGTTCCGATCTTAGGGACCGATTGTCCGAATTATTGGTTGAACTAGACATCGCAAACACATTCGCCGTTTGTTTTGTTCTTTTCCTTTTCTCGGCGTTTGCGTTTGATTGTTTCGGGTTCGCTCCACACTAATTAAATTTCATCGTCGAAACTACTTTGGTTTGTCAGTTGCAGACAGAATCAGTTTGGTCGTCTCTTCTCGTCATCTCTCTGCAAGAATCCGACGTTTCGGTTAAGACGGGTGACCTTTCTTCTATGTCAGCGTTCCAACCACATAAGTCTAATCCACCGGACGCCTAAATGATACCACTACGACCATGGTCAATTGAATTATGCGTCTGTCGCTGAAAAGTTCAGATAATCAAATCGCGCATCCGCCGGTCACTGGTAGTAGTCAGCAAGTTGTTATCGCCTGATTCATTACCGCGCCTGACCTAATAAGACTTGTGGTTTAATTCCACCGCAAGCTTCAGAGCGATAATTGCCGATTCTTCGCTCTCCCCCACCCCGCGTCGCGTGCTCTTGCACATATGGGGCGTACTCTACATTCACGCATGAGGCATATCTTAAGGAAATTTGACGTGCTTATTGGTCTTCTTTTGCATGTATCGTTGTCACTTGATCCCACTGATCTCTTTCTGGTTAACGGTGAACCCTTTTGCTAAACGCCACTCCCGATGATGCATCTGTGCGATGGTTTTCAGTTCGATTGTGAAATCCATGTTGTCTTGTGTGCAGATCTTATGTTCATTATTGCATTTGTTAACCCGCATGTTGTGTTGTCGTTTGTGAGTTAGGGTTTGCATGAACCAGTAGAAAGTGCTCTCACCGACTATCTTGGACCAGTTAATTTGTGTCAAGAGATTTTTATCGGCACTGATTTTTTTCTGCTTCCATTGGTGTTGATGGTCGAGGGCAAGTAGTCAGGGTCACCGATTCAAGCATCGTAAGTAGGATTATCTCTCAGCGAGCTTTGTTTTTACAACTGTTCAAACTGAACCGATTTTCTCTTGATTATTAACTTTCCTAATGAGCCAAAGGATTCTTAATTTTGAGCTTACGAGCGGGAACAGTTTGCACACCCGCAATGCTTTCTGTTGGTTTGATCGTCCTCCCCTATTCCCCTTAACAGCTGCTTTCCTATGAGCGTAATATGGCACCCATGATGGCACCGAAACGTCGTACCCCGTCAAATACGGTCAGTGAACAATCGTCTATTTTGACGCACGAATCCAGTACGAGAATGTATCGGCCAAGTAATCACACTTCCAGAGGTATTCCCGCACAAGAAGATAGAAGAGATCTGTATGAGTTCGATTCTCCGGAGCAGCTGAGCGCGGCCACTTTGACGATGGAAGCGGTGACAGAATCAATGCATTTGTCTACTGGTCGACCGGTTAGATTGCGATCCGCTACCAGTGGTATGGACACGTCTGTGTGGACTGGGGATTCGGTAAGTTAACTATTCCGTTTTCAAATCCATTCATTTTAGATTGGCTCCCTTATAGTAGTTGCATCATTGTCGAATTCAGTAGACCATATCCCTCCGAACAAGAAAGTCAAGTCAAATAAAACAACTTTTGTTTTCCCTGTACAAGGCAATGCTCGGTCCGACAGATTTTCCGCCCGCGCTGTGAATTGCGGTCTTCTTAGATCATGTAGTCTGTGATCGCATTGGCGTTAGTGTAGACGGCGTACAGCATAACTGCATGATCACCGATCGCAAATATTACATCGATGAAATCACTAGTCTATATTGTTGCTGTCACCCCTCTTCTGATTGGGAGACAACTTACGATTTCCCACGTTACTTCAAGATTATGCCAAAAGTACTCGGTACTCGGTAAGAACATACCTCTTTTCCACAAGATCTGTCAAGTGCGCACCTGCTCACGGATTCTAGAGAAATGCACGGTCAAGCAGTCTACCCTACAGTGCATGTGTAAAAATGTACCTATGTAAAATGTGCCATGTTTCAGACGTATGCAAACGAGATCGCACTAAGCCAGCTGAGTGGAGGTTCCGAATAATTTCGACGTAATTCCGAAGTGCTGTGGGAAAAGGTCTAGAAATCATTGATCTGGGCTACGGGCACTTGCGTCATCCGACAGAACGGAGACGCATTGCCTACCAAGTATTGCAGGGTGCCCTCGACAAAACATCTAAAAAATCCGACTGTGAAGAATATGCACTTGTCGAAATCCAGTTATGAGATAAAACATATTAATGAGTTGAGAATCCAATTTGTCTGTCCATGATCTGCAGTCTGGCCGATTGATTTTCTTTTTCTTGCTCACGGCCGGCAGTGGTCGAGTGGATAAAGCGTCTGTCAACAAATAGGCCAGAGGTTCGAATCCCAGGTAAGTTGGTCACTTTGGTGTTACGTGGCGATTCCCCGTCACCCAACTCAATATCACAACTGATCTGACAAGACCTTACATCATGGCTCTATGACACTCCATGTTTCAGAGTCATGGTTGCTGGTCTCCCGTCTCTCCTTGTAGTGGACTCTAACGGCCATGAGGCATGCCCCTTCTATTACACCCAAGCGTGAAATGTCATAAAAAGGACAGTTCGCAGATGTCAGCTGTTGCACGATGTAAACTTTTTCGGCAATGAAAAATTGCATGTGATCTGATTGGATGCTTCTGAATCATGTTTTCTCGAGATGCATTCTGATGATTCGGTCTCGTTAAACGGAAGTCAGCTTCCCTCAAACATGCGAAATGCCAACAGTCTTTTCTTTTGATAGTTTTGGTTTGGATTTATCCTATACACTTCGACCGAGTATTGCTGAAGTGAAACACGAGTGTCCCATGATTGAATCTTACTGACTTTTTGTCGACGCGATCGTTTCACAATCCTGGGCAACATACTCTCACCTCGATGATTCACCTGATGCTGAGGTTCGGAGCGGTTGTGTGAACAATATGTGCTCACTGGTATTTTAATCTTCGGCCATCTTTAACAGTTCTGTTTCACGTTCAAGTTTCTAATTAGGAATGAAATGATCAAAGCATGGCCTAGGAATAACATAAACCAAAAAGCAAAATGGGAGTTATGCTAAGTAAGAAATATTTTGAACCGGAGAACGTGACTGTCTGCAGCAATTGGCCAATGTATCCAACCCTAACTTGGTTGCCTGATTTGTTCTCTCGGGGCCACTACACCGGCTATGGAGCTGAGAAACTTTACCCAACTTCTAACCGTTGCCTACCCCCGGAAACAGCGTACTCCTTAGGAGTCTATTTGAGGCCATGCTCAACGCATTTCCAGAATACTTTTGACCATTCGAAATTAGTTGTCTGGTACACGAACCACACCTAGCCTTAGAATTTCTAGGGATACTGCGAGGATATCAGTGCCTAATCACTGACCGTTTTCTTGATGACCATGTTTTTGTGCCGTACAGCGAGACAAACGATCAGTTATCACGCCGACACTAAAGTTGTTCCGAATTGATGTAAAACCACCGGGCCTTTTGTATGCCCAAACATATCCCATCAGTTTAGTTTCAGTTTTTACAACCAACGTGCTCTGGTTTTACTTGCTAACTCACAGCTCTAGCTGCTAAAAAGAGAAAAAGAGAATCAGAAGCAGCGAAAGATCGATTGCAAAATAAGTTGAAGAAATGTGTGGAAGAATGATTTCTAATGCACAAACGCCACTGATTGTGGCACCTTTTGTCTGCAGCCATTGCCTGGGGGTATCTGGAGGATCCCAATCCGGTAGTCTAACCGCATCTGTGCGAGCCAGTCAGTTGGTTGGGGTTTTCATTACCTTTTCCACATGTCAGGCGCTGGACACCTTGATTCATTCTCCAGCCATCATCTGTCTCGGAGAACAACGTACAATGAGACAGTCGCAGAGTGCAAGATATATCTCAAGTATTGGAAGACCGTAGGCGAATGTATATTTGCAGATACCACAAGAATCCGAATATATTTTCATGCTCCGGTTTTGTCTATTTATTACTAGTAATACTCCAAAAACAAACGCCCATCAGTTGGACGTCCCAACGAATGATTTTAGTTTCTTTTTGGTTTCAGTCCATCCAGGCTGCTCGTCCAATGGGACGGTCGCGTTCGAAGTCCAATTTAAAACAGACACCCCAACGATCTGTGTCTCCGACACCATCCGAACAACCGGTACGTCGATTTGCTGAGTTTATGTTACTTCCAGATCTGAATACTTTAGACAACCCTTGTTCTACTCCGGTATTGATCTTTGATCGTAACAACCCCAGTTCGCACAATTAGCAGCCGTGAACTGCATGGGACGATTTGATTTGTTTAATTTCCTGTGTCACTGCTGCACTTGTCTTTGGTTTTTGTGGAACCAAAGTGGTGAGGATATGCAGATATTTTTGCAACAAGCAGTAGTCCTGTAGTGGACAAAAGGACCACAACGTGCTCACACAAGCCATGTATTCCTGACAAGTTAAAATTGAAAACCTGTAAAACCGGTGAGTTGCGCTCACGCTTTTCGACCGGGCCACGTGGTTCTGGCGCTCGGCTCTCCATGATGGCCTTCGGTTAGAAATTTAGATATCCAGGACTCGTAGACCTCGGGGCGCGCCCTACAGTCCACTATCACCCCTCCTAGTAAGTAGAACGTCGATTTGCCTCACTTTCTGCCCCAAGGATAGAGCCGCGGGCTAAGTTCGACAGTTCAGTTACCCTGCGAGGCTAGGTTTCAGTTTTAACCAGGATCCAAAGTAGAGCTGCATGCCATCGGGCCTGTCCCTAGGTTACGGACAGAAGGACGGCCGCCAGTGTGGGTGGTTAGCTGTAAATAAAGTGGAGTCAGGCTCACTGAATAAACGAAAGTATCGGTGGCCTGGCGAGTTTTCGTCTGGCAAGTGCTCTCTTTAAAAAATATCACAACAGTCTAGTGGTGGCACTGTGACATAGTAAGTATGGCGCGGGAACTAAACAAACCCTTTCTCCCTTGTGTTCCATAGGCCCGGAAAGGTCTACCAGAAGAGATGCACAATCGACTAACTGATTACTAGCCCGTCTGGAAAAGCGCTGCATTTTTGGAGATTGCACGTGGTTGTTGTCATAGACGGTGATCAGCCCAATGTTTTTGGTGTCGCAGATTTTAATTCTGTCGTTTTTCGACAAGAACCTGTGGTTTTGGAGAATTTAAACTGACGTCATCTTAAATACTGCGCGGTTGAAAATTTTCGTATGGTCACGGAAAGATTCATCAAACCTTGATCTAAGATTGGTTGCTTCACCTATCAAACAGGGCCACTCCACAAAACTATATAAACCATAGAGCTCACTTGACTTCCGGCTTGTATTGGTGGGTCACCAATAACCCGGCGGCCGAGTTCTGTGCTCTCTCCCTTTCTCTCGCTAGCGGGTTGGGCTAGCCGTTCTAATTCCGCTCCACGTTCCTGTAAGACTGCCCACTCAAGTAGGCATCTGGTTTGTTCCATTTATTTCTTCTTGATGACTAGTTCTAGTCGCCCACGGTTACATCGTGATTGGTTGAACTTTGTTCAACAAATCTGGACCGAACGAGTTTTGGGGTGTATCGAAAAGTCGATGCGCCATATGAATTTGTGTATCCAATGGTTCAAAAGTCAATAACAGCGACGTTGGTGGGATGTGTAATTATCCGACGTTTCGGCTACCTTGGGTAGCTTTCCTCGGGGCAGGTAGAGGAAAGAAAAGAAACAATGTGCAGGGTTCACCAAACAACAGTTTTTCCATTCCATCTCCACATCGGCGACCCGTGATTCCTATGTGGGCTTGATACCATCCGGTCGCCCAAACCAAGGTGGGAACTCCTGTTTCGAACCTTTGGCCAAAGTGTCCAATCTACAAGGCAATAGGACGGTCTGAGGATTTTGTAACTCACTGAGGTTAAGTCACTGACCGCTCAGTTCATGCACCCTTTGGAAGCGGCTAGATATCACAAGTACCCAGTACGCCCGTCCACCACAGATTCTGATCATACAGCCGTATGCCTCGTACGCCACCCATGGCTAGTTCGGAATCGAGGTTTAGCCATCTCCCATAGACTGATTACCAAAAACCAGTCGACCCGGTTTAGGGAGTCGGAAATTTGCCTTGATCTTCGCACTTTAGTGGGAACACCTCTGCCACGAGAAGGTAATGTATGGGACTTCCTCAACAGAGTCTGTGTGAGATACCGGTCATTTGGGAGCATTGGGAAAGGAGTTCAGAGCGAGTAGCCGAATCGGAGTTTGAGACGCTCATCTCCGATCGTGCTGAAGGCTTTCGACGCATGTGCGAATGGATCCA
>LUCM01007780.1:170257-197636 GCA_008360955.1 Fasciolopsis buskii | reverse complement strand
ATCGAGGTTACGTAAGCTAAAACCATTTGGTCATTGTTGCGGTGCATTTTACAGTAAGGCATGGATTAGAGGCACTGCTAAGGCCTATTGTAATGACGTTCATGACTGAAACTTATAGCCGTATGAACCTAAGTAGGATCTCGAATAAGTCGGGTTCGGGTCATAGATCATACTACTGGTGGCGTCCCTTTTCAATTATACTCTTGGGGAAATTCGCCTGTTTCTAACTGCAAACTATCACATCTACATCATCCCAGAAAGTGGTGTAGAGACACTGCCGTACGTCTCAGTTCGGCTTCAAGCTACCAGCGCTTTTACCAAAGGGGCAAACATATGATTTAATGAACTTCCAAACTACGTTTAGAAATCCTCCGAGAAATCAACGAGTAAATCAAACCGATTTGGACCATTATGAAACAAATGTGGAACGACATGACTTAATGGACGTTGCACAACCCACATAGTGAAATTCGTGACTGTTTATGGCCGTGAAACGCGACAGACGGGATCAATCTTAGCTAACTAACACGGTGCTTGGCTATCAAGTCTACCACGTTGCTGATTGATGGCGAATTGCTGTCGCCCAGATCGTCTAGCCAGACCTGACTTCTATGAAACCTTATGGACCTAAGCGCCGTTCCCAACGTTTCACTGGCCATGGATACCGGTTCCCCATCCTCCAGCGTAGTTCAGTCTCGCACAAGAACGCGGACTTACATGGGTCCGTAAATGACGTTTATTCTCTTTTTTACGATAATTGTTTGTTATTTTAATCATGATCTGTTCTATGACGCGTTACAGTGTTTTACATAAATTTTGTTGTACATCCTCAAACGTGCCCTATAGGGCAAGATATTTTATCGGCAAAAGTTCCCGTATTTCTCGAGGGCAAGATCGAAAAGACGGTCTTTCTGGTAGGTGCAGTTAGACTACCACCGTGATGGGGTCCGCGAGATCTCCCGAAGCAATGGTTGGATACGATCAGTGGTATGGTCCAGTGCTCCAGTCAGTGGCGTTCTTGCGTTTGAAACCTTTCTTCCTCTCTACAATTCTCCAACTTACTATTCCACAGTCGATCTTTCATTATTTCCCGTTCTTTTTCTGTTTGAGCAGATGATACTGTGAGGTAGCAACCATAACCAGATCACATTGGTGCAAGGTTGATGGTTGTCCAAACTGACCTCTTTCCGGTTGCACTTGATAGGTCTTCATGGTGACGCCCCTGTTGCGGAAATGATCACAGCGAACCCAGTTGTGTTAGATAGTCGGTCCATTCGAATTAAGTGGTACTCCATGGGAGTATCGGTGACTGCTTCGTGTGAGACAGTGTGATGTCTGCGTAAATTAACCTCGCAGTACTACTCCTTTTTTTCCTTCCCTCGTTTTTGTCAAGGGAAACCGGTTTCGAAAGAAATTAGTTTGCGTGGTAATGTCGCACACTGGTCCATGTCTTTTGATATCTGCTGCGTCAATTACCGCTTATCATTTGCAATATGGTCGATGGCAACGGTCGTTTTCCTGACTATTTCTCACATTCTTTGTTATAGGATACTTTGTGAAAAAATGTCCTGGGAACCTTTTTCCAATGGACGGTTGCACAAGCAGTAAAATCTTGGATAACAATAAAAACAACTAACATTATTCAGGAAATTATGCTGTCCCCTTTAACAATTGTACCACCCGTTTTGGGCGAATATGATTCCCGGTCTAATGTTATCCATACCTTTTTTCACACCACAGACTCCCGAGGAACTAACACCACGACCAGTTGTTCAAGTGAGTCTATCCATTTAACACCAAAGTTTATTACCTATCCGCTTTTCAATGATGCTCATTTTTGTGTGCGTCTTTCCTCTAAGTGGATAAACCAACTTCATAGAAGTTGTTGTTGATATTTATCCACAAACCAGACCATCGGGACATGGAGATGCTATTCTTAGACAGGCTAGACTCCTGATCGCTGGATGTCCAAACTGACAGTGTTGACTCCTGCCTCATTATTTCATCAAAACGGGTACGCCAACCTAGACGCAACAGGGGAAAGATATTCGTTTGTGACCTGTATGTGGGACAATATATATCTGTGTTTAGAAAAATACTGACAACTTAGTATTTGAGCAAGGTTTTTTTATTTTCTTGATGTCTGTCCAAACCACTTCGACCATTTCCCTATCGTAAAATGGAGGAGTACTGGACAGATAGATTGGAAATTATCGATAATTTCTGTCTAGTCGCCAATCAGTAGTCGTCCGTTCCTTCTAGCTTCGGAGATAGCGATAACATAGAGTACCTTTCTTAACAGTGAAGATCTATCGTATTCGTGGGATAAATGCTTGCATACCTGCCCCAGTGTAACTGACATTTCTTTCATTCGTATTCTTGGTCAGCGCCCGACTGGTTCATCTTGTGTGTTGGTTTTCAACTTGACTGGTTAGACTTGTGAAAGCCGGTTGATCACCATCACTTGGTTTGCTTTTCTGCATTCTTGTAGTCCAATCATGTCTGGATATCAGCTTGTAGCTGGTAGCCAGTGAGTGGGCGCGATCTACGTTTGGCTGTCCTCTGTGGACTGCTGACCCCGATCCATCAACGCACAAATATTGGTAACCAGCGAAATGGTCTGCCTTAAAACTGACAAACACACATTTCGCGGGTAGCGTTTCCTCACACTGTTGAAGGCACTAGTCATCAAAACTTCAACTTCCCGAACCTATTTGACCCGTGACTATTAGGTTTCGCAATGGTAGTAGGTCAGCGTGTTGCGAATGGCGGTTCGCAGACTGATCTCATCTCGTGTCCACAATGACCATCGCAGATGATGTAATGCTTTCCTCACGTTATCCATGCACAGTGGCGGTGTATTTGGCTAAATCAATTATTATGATTGTAGAGCCGAGTCCGGATGATTGATTCCATATCATTCCGATTATACTTCAATATTCTTTAACTGCCATTGCCACTGTTTAACGCTATTTACTCACTTCTCAGTAAAGCAAAGTTGTCAGTGCAGTATAGTTTCCGTTGGTGCTGGAGGTCACCAGTTTATAAGACAAACAAACCCAAGTGGTATGCACTAAATGATCAGAAGCGCGAATTGCAAACCAAGTGTGTCATCGTCTGTTTAGCGACCCGTGTCCTGCGGGGTCATTCGAACGCTATCAACAGGCACATGCCCGCTCGGCGTGATTCTTTATCACACAAGGCACGTGATTATCGAAGTTGGATTGACTAATCTCTTGAGATTTGGATTGTTTTGCGCGTATCCGTTGTGTACTGTATCGATTTCGCAGAGGTTTTGCTCACCTGAGTTTCAGTAGTCGTCGGGCTCTTTGCGATGTTAATCCCATTGGCCTCGCCAGTAAGATCCTAACTGCTTTGGTTGCGCCTGTGCTGAGTAGCAGCTCTTTCTACCAATCTACTGGCGAGATAGCAGCGCAAGACAAACGGGTGGTGCATCCGATTCTCTTAGGGCAGGAAAATTCGATGCTTTGACACAGAAGGATCTAACATTTTTCGCATTTTACGAGTCGAGCATCACTAGCTATTTATGAGGCGTAGCTCCTAGACCATGGCGTTTGACTCGTGTACCAGGGGAAATGTTGTCGAATGCGCTCGTTTAGTTGGGGATGCCTCCTCTGATGATGACTGGCCTGTCTACGTAGGCCATCTCATTTGTGCTCATTCTTCGTGCGACTAGCGTTTCGTTCCTATGTTGAGCTTGCGTGGGCATGGGCGGACAAGTATGCAAACAGCGGCCGATATTTGGCCTGGTCGCATACCTGTCGGGAGACAATTTGACCTGGTAACACGCGGTGTTTGCTGTTAGGTCCTTCTATCACTAATCTTTCACGGAGTGGCCTGACAGAATCTTAGTTTACACCCCCGGGCCCGCCCACGTTTCCCTTCGCTCATTTGGTCCCAGTAATCGGTTTTTAGCGTCCGACTTTGGTTTAGATGCCCGGAGTGAAATAAATGCACATCTAGGATGAACTGCCGGGCTCGGTCACATGACTTGGGTGCCTAATATGCATTACATTAACAGCTGTGTTGTACACAGAAAAGACGAACTTTAATAGAATCGACACCCGAGTCTGATGCTTCCCGAGTGTAAGGTTGACCGGATGACCTGAGGTTTGTGTGTGAAAAGTAAGGTCCGAACGACAACCAATCAAGCAAAGAAAACACCAAACCCACAAAATACTCGCGAATAACTGCGAGCTCGGTGGTGAGGTTTGTTCATTCAAACCCGACCCGTGACTCCTAAACCACATCTAGACACCGGTAAACGACCGGAAAACTGACGGACCCGTTACCACCGACCGTGTTGTCAAAATTTATCGAAGCTGTTTGCTTAAATATACATTATTTCTCAACCTATCAGTAGTTAGTAGTGGTAAAGATAATATGACTAATTGTCGGCGA
The DNA here is from genome assembly GCA_008360955.1 of Fasciolopsis buskii. Lineage (NCBI taxonomy): Eukaryota > Metazoa > Platyhelminthes > Trematoda > Plagiorchiida > Fasciolidae > Fasciolopsis > Fasciolopsis buskii. The sequence goes on along the minus strand of LUCM01007780.1, from coordinate 193,214 downwards.
CTGCTTTTTATTCTATCTGACGCACGAGTGCAGTAGAGGTAGCATGCTGCGTAGCCGCTGGGGTCCGCCACACTGAGACAAAGGGGAACTGAAAACGGTTATACTAAAACTTAAAGTGACAAAGAACTGAACAAGGCAGCAGCGAATGGCCATTCACTCAAAAAGCGATCAGTGGATTTGCGATTCGAGCTGCAAACCTTTTTAGTGACGGACGCTTAATCCATTCAACCACCGGTCCTACGATTATCACTCGAATTTTATTTGGATTGGGTTTGTGTTTTAAATATCATCATCGTCGATCAGCGTTAGACGGCAGGGCGAAAAATACTGACTAGAGTTATACGCTGCTATAGAAAGAACGAATATGCAAAGAGGATAGGGAGTAGATCTGCAGAGGGCGGTAGATGTGTTTGAACCACATTCGTGATCCAACAGCAAACTGATCATTTGGATTTCATGGACACGTCGCATGGTAAAATAACTTACATATCTAACCGTTGTTTAGTGGACATTCTGAAGTTGTATATTATTGTCTCAATTGTGCCAACAATAATTCCTTTCATGAAATAATTCACCATGTGATATCATTGCCCAACTCACCATAAAGAAACCATGGAAGCACTGTACAGCTGTTTCATCCTTGTTAGAATCATCAGCATGCCATATCTTTACCGACGCCCGAATGGGACGCGACGCGGACGGAACGATTCTGTGGTCGAACGCCTTAGCCGTTTACGTGTACCGGCAGAACTCTGAACGGTTTGTTGAACTTCGACACAGTGGATGTTGCACCTATTCCGTCACTGATTTTGGCACGTTACTGTCCGTTAGCTCAAAAGCGAATCGGATACTCCTACTGATAGATGACGCTCTGCAGGTATCCTAAGTCACGACGAAAGGCTTTTGGATTATTTACAGAGGCCTGCCCGGTTAGCGTAATGCGCTAAGGGCGTTTCGACTCAAATCCGTTCGTCCCGGGTTCGCGTCCCACAGTGCTTCCATGGTTTCTTTATGGTGAGTTGGGCAATGATATCACATGGTGAATTATTTCATGAAAACATTCAATCTCCTACTACTAAAATAATTCTTTTCATTTGACTACAATAGGACGTCCAGTGATCGATGGATCTTTCGTATACCAACAGATTCACTGCACACGTTAATATTGACGTTACTAATAGTAATAACAGTAATTGTAGTAATCATAGTAATACTGGGAAGTTCACCAACAGCAATTAAATACTGAGTTTTTTTTAATCTGAACTGTTTGGCTTCATTCAGTGCTGCGCTATCCGATATGTTCACTTTTTGACATGCGTTTCGTTTCCAGGTTGCCAAACCCATGCGACGCAAGCACCAATAAAATCAGCAAATGCCACTTCAGAGTGCAAGGGGAGGGGCCGGTTCTCTTCCATTTTTATAAATCCTTTGTACATCGAATCTGGTCATTACATTCCCAAACGTTTTCGGCAGTATTTGCCTGTATTTAAATATTTCAGATCTATTATCCCAATCATTTCCTTCTTTGACCCACCAAATTGGGAGATATGCGTGCATTGGTTATCACATTCTGTCCATCTTTCACGCATTACTTCCTCTTACGTTATTCGCTCGTGTTTTTTTCTTTCCTCGCCCTGAATTACGTCGTATCAGCTTACCATCGACCCTTTTACTAACCCTGATTTTTGTGCGATGATCATTAGTCCGGTATATTCCGCATTATTTGGCGTGAAAACTATTCGCTTTGCTTAGATTTTTGATGTTCTTGCATTTGTTCGGCAACCCACAGCATATCTTAATCAAACCGGTGCGTGTGCTGGCGCACCAAACACACCCACACCCACACACACACACACATCATAACAAACAGACAATGTATATCGTGGTTCTACAACATTTTACCATATCAAACTATTTTCAGATGTTGCGTTTTGAGAATATGATTGCACCTTTCGGTCTCGTTTTACTTCTAGTAATTTGATCCCAGTTTTTTTGGCTCTGTGATTCGGTCCCTCTTATTCGGCTAATGTCCACTATCTTGTTTAAACAGAGCATCGACTCGTGACAATCTCATCACGACGAACCAACGGAAATTGTTTGTTGCCTAAAGCTATAAAGGTGTTCGGTTGACAGAGTTGGTCGGATTAGTATTTTCATAATTTTCCGAGGATGAAATATTAGATTCCTCAAATTGCACGTGCCTGGGTAGAACAAAAAAAAGGCACTTTATCGATTGGCCAAAATTGCGAACTAACAACCGTCGGATCAGAAAAGTGGTTGAACTGAACACAAAAATGATAGCTGTGAGCATTCTCTCGAGTAACTTTTATGCGATTATCTCTATCCCGAGGGTAAGTGGGCTGTGTATACCACGAATTATTGCTGACCACGCACAAGGATTGGAAATGAGTTCAGTGCAGATCGTGATCTAATCGTTCTTCCACTGGTGGAGTCCGTAAACCAAGAAAAGACTTAGAAACTCCGTGAGGTTGCTTCACGTTTTAAGGTGCCCACCATGGTGATATCACGAACCAGGGTAGGGGGGTTTGTTCGATTAGTTTCTTCTCGGGTGACCAACATTTGACCGAACTCCTACAGCTGGTGACTTTGGAAATAAACGGAGAGTTGCTCATGCCTCGAAATGTTCGCTGCTTAACGTTCGTCTTCCCCCTAGCTTGACGCTACTGTGACGCTTTCATCGTATCTTGTATTTTGGACCTGTGACCTCGAGCTTTTGCTTCCGAATGCGGCAGCTATCGCAAACTTCTCCACTCGCGTAGAACACGGTAAGAACGACGCGATGGGACAGAAAAGCAAGAGCAAACAAGATATTAACTTCGTTTTTGGAAGCCCTTCGAACTATACGCCGGACACGTAGTGCGGAGAATGCTTTCAAGCCCACTTGTTTTTCCCATATATGCAACCGGTTGGCTGTACGCCGCCATCTTGATTGTGGTTGTGTAAGTATTGACGCTGGCTGATGCGTTTACTGGGCTCCGGCTCATGGGTTTGCTTTTCAATTTCCGTATTTCAGAACAAGATACTTGCAACCCCTCTCTCCCTGACCCCGTGCATTTGACATGTATTTTCGTGTATCTCTGCCTCCGTTTGTAGAATGTTGAAATTTCGAACATGTGTGTAGCGGCACACTTATTTGCCAAATAAACTGGAATAACTCGAATGAAACTGAATGCTACAGGGACGTGAGATGGTTTTAAGGTCAGTCCAAATGATTGTTAGGCTTTATCTTATTTCTGGTGCAATTTCTTTATGACATGTTTGCAGTGTGATTCCAGTAGGAAGAGCATATCCTATAGTTACTACATCCGACTTCAGGGGAGAGCGGTAGCCGGCAACCGTGACCTTGAAACTTATAGTGGCACGAAACCACGTGCGATTCCATTGGGCCAGGTGTGGTAACGAGTCGAGAAGCGGCGAATAACCGTGCATCACCAAAGTGATCGGCGTATTTAGGACTCGAACCTCTGACTATTTTGATGTAACGTACGCTTAATCTGTCTTACCATCGCCACTTTAGCGGTTGGAATTAATTAGTTCGGTTTCCCGTGATTACTTTTTGCAATGTGATCCCTTGTATAGAAGCATGCTTGGGCGCCAAACAAATGCCTTGTGATGAGCCCCCAGGCATTTTCTGTTGGATGAAACAATAGACAGTATAACTAGACTGGAGCGCTCAAAGACCTAAGTGGGCAAATTTTGGATTCACTTGTTTCGATAAAGAGTGAAAAGCGCTTGGTGCAGCCAAGGAGGCACTTTGGAGATCCACAGGAAGAGTGCTAATGGCATCTTTCAGTCGGATAACTACAACTTTAGCCAGCGTCAGGAGATATGATCAAGTGCACCTTCAAGTACGCTTTACGACTCCAAAAGATCTGTAGTCGTTTCTGACCATGTAATCGGTTCCGGTAGCTTACCAAGTCAATCAGACTGCCTAGACAAGCTTTTTGCCCAACGAATCTTACTCCCAATAATTCCTCTTTGTCAACTGAGTTTTTCCTCGTTCACTGGATGCTGAGATGCACTGGACTGAATGCCAGCCAAAGTGACTTACCCATCGTTGAATCCGCACAGAACTCGTGATGTATTTGTAACAAATGTCCCAGTTTACCAAAATGAACACTGGGATCTAGATCTTGTGTGCCTATGTACTTAACAAAGAAAAAATCGGAAAGATTTTGTTCTACAAAATGCATTTTGTTTGATTACAGACAGCCTTATTGTCGACAACTTGGTGCCCAATGATCGATCAGAACTTCCTAGAACAGAAGGAAGAAAACGTGAAATAAACGTCAGTTGCTTGGAATGGTACAGTGTGCACACGAGAACGAATAACGTGAATGCGGAAAATACTGTATATTACAAAACAGAATCCAATTGGGTTTTCCTCGTTACAACGATCATAGTAACCGGTTTTTTCCATGCTGCTGCCACCAGCGTCACGTGAGAGGCTCCCAGATTAGAAACATCGGACAGAATATGCCGAATGTTTCATTTTGTCTACCTGCGCACTGTGTACGATAAGGGGTCTTGGCTGACAATAGTTGGTTTTGTTCAAATGAATAATGCTCTTTAGGAACTGGAAAATTTTGTAACCTAAGGAATTCTGGCACTTGAAAAATGCATTGACTCCCTGTTGCGAATGGCACAATAGACCATCAGATTGCGGTCACTTTTCCCCGCGTTCGAAACGACAACAACTAGGCACGTGTTTAGCGCATAAACAATCCGAGAATGAAGGCAAATTGGAATGGTTGTTTCCTCACGGCACCATGGACACCGTGGAAAAGGCGTGCTCTAATCGCTGATGTTCTTTCGCATGCCGAATCATGGCGTCGTGACCTGGCCTGGATCATAGCGGTGAGGCGTAAACATTGGCGCTGGAAACCACAATAAAAAATGTAAACAGTCGGTCTTAGGAACTAATCCGAAGTTTGCTTAATAATGTCCCTTCCAGAACGGGAAATATGAAATTAGTCAACTGTTTCCGTAAGACACCTGATGTGTTTTAATTCAGCATGCTGAACTGTGTGTCTCTCAAGTCAGCCAAAAAGCTAACTTTGTTCTCTATCGTCAAGCCGCCGTGTTTAATGCGGCTGGCACTTTTGGTGGTCAGTCAGACTTCACAAATAAATTGTAGACGGATATGCGTGTTTTATTCAAGCTTTTGTCTTATGAAACGATGTAGCCAGCTGATCAAAACAAAGCCGAAGATATCGCATCAATTTATGTATAGTAATTCGGATAACGGAATGTGTGAAAAAAGAATTGCGAGGAGGTTCAAGGAGATACGTATTGCTTTTTTCGCGTCTGGAAATCGTCACAGTGTCGGAAAAATTTAGGAGAGTTTTCTATTCGGATTTGTCGTTTAGGATTTCGATTTCGAAGCCGTAACTTGAAACCAACAGTGTTGTTTATCGGTCATCCAAGTGTAAATTGAAAAGTTTTTATTGCAGACGGCATTCGGAGGTTATAACTAGACCTTACTCCTGTATCCCCTTGAGGGTGAAGCTGCGTCCGGCTCATTTGGCCGTGCACATCTCTGGCGCTGCTTGTCACTGAAGACAGTGCCGAAGAACTCCAATTCTGTTTCCAATCGTTTTGTGCGAATAACAAAAGCCGAGGTCATGTTTAGAAAGATCATAAACGACGGCGGAATTGTGCTTTGTACAATTTGTATTGTCACGATTGCGCATGGGGGCTCTTCATTGAAGAGTCCATAGAATAACAACAACTGTGATTCTTTGTCAGTTGGGAAAGTTTTGTTTATCCATTCAGATATTACCTACAGTTAATACGTATTTTTAGAACGACCTGTCTCCAGGACAAGTGGTGCTCTTTACGACTGCCATCTTAACGTTTCTGTTCAACTTTTTGGAAGTAGATGGCAAGTCACTTTCGTCGGGCTCGTAAGCTCAGTTGGTTTCCGGTCCCGTTCTCCTCCGTGTAATGGGGCCAGCGCCTGTGAAATAATTATGGAAATACCCTATCTTCATGTGAGAGTAGTGACTGATTTGTTTGCAGACAAAAGACTAAATTAGAATGTGCGGACCATATTCAACCTCTGAGTAAGACTTCAAGTAGGGTATAGTTATTTCCTGGCCTCCGCAACGGTGGTGGGGCTCTCAGGCAAATGTAAAATGCTATTTCAGTACTCGATGACTCAAAGTCGAACCGTGTTCCTGCAACTGGAAGTGTTTAAGGAAGCGGATAAGTTTAATTAAATTGGAATTTGCATCTTACCAGATAGTTGTACATAAAATTAACTGCCGTCGGGTGTACAGGAGGCCTGATTTGCTTTTACCAACTTGAAGCATCTGGTATTGGTGTATCATCCGATTATCGATCAGAAGTCGGCTGTACATAGCAGCGGGTGGAAGACGTGCGAAGACTGTTTAAACACCATCGTCTTAGTAGTCAAAACAGAGTACGGTGGGAGAATTGCCCTAGTAACACGTGTTAAATATGAGGTACTGGTCACCAGGATTCGTTCTTTATAAATAACAGAGTTGTTTAAGGTTGTTTGAGATTGTGTTGTGTATGTTGATGGATCATGTACCTCCATCTGAAATTCTCCGAGTCGGGTAGTGGTTGGACAATGGGCCGAGCTTGTCCGTCGATAACATGACAAAAGGTGTGAGAACCTTAACCAATGACCTGTCTCGAGTAGCTTTCGTCAGACTCCCGGGTTGAGTTTCAAGGGAGCCCGTTGCGCGATGGTTGGAGGATTAATGCGACATGGCTAAATGTCGCAATCGATGGCATATCTGTACTCAGAATCCCATGCATTTTCTCTAATTTATTCCCTACAACTGTTCTTTAACTATTCATTGTTCATTCCTCTGAGTTGAAAGTGCTGTTAGATAGCAAAAATTACCAACAGCGTTAAACAACTGGGAATGCCTCACTGACAGCTGCCTTTCTCCCCAGCTACTGGAGCAAACGAAACCCAAAGAACAACAGTCTAAATTTCGTGGCTGCAAAGACCGGACTATGCTTACTTGTTCAAATATCTCTTGTATTTGCATGTCATACGTGACCAACTGGCCTAAGTACAGTTGGGACGGACAAACTGATTAAAACAAACTACGGAAATGCACGATCTGCACCAATGCAGTATGCAGTAGAAGGAGAAGGAACATACTGCCATGTGATAACGGGGCGGCAAATGACGAGACATATCGTCATCGATCAGTTCGATGAGTGTAGTGTACAAGATTGTTCCATACTGCGAACGTCTGGATCACCAGTAGACAAAACAAAAAGATGACCCCCTAAGATTGTTGTCAGTCGCGCGAGAAAGGTCGTGTAGGCCACATCGAGCTCTAACTGCTTAGAGTGCAACATGAAGCGGGAGTGCGACGGGGAGTTGAATAGGCCAGTTTAGAGCGACCTTTGAATGTGGTAAAAATACATGTGCCTAATTATGGAAAAGCATGCACAACCACCGAAATTGGAATATGAACACGCACATTCTTCCGAATACTGGAACGTAATAAAAACTATTTCACTCAGTTAGAAATCGACTTTTATGTGCGCACCAATTATTAAACGCCGTAGCTTAACAAGACTTTTACCCTGGCCTCAGACACGTCGTTTGATCGAAAGCAAGGGGTTAGTTGTAAACAGCCGCAATGAAGCCTTCGCATTTGTACGTTTGATCCGCTTCGTGAAGAAGTACATTTGTCAAACAAAATCAGAATCCATACTGAAGTTCCCATTGTGAAAACCGGTGCCGCTGTGGGTGCCAGATTGGCACAGAGTGCAAATAGTAGCTAGTTAATCTAAACTGATTAGTCCGCGCGAATCGGGATTGTATCGCAAAAAATGTGACAATTGATACATTCAAAAGTCAATGCTCCATCTGTTAGACTCAGACGAGCGCAAGGACTGTTCACGAAGAATCCAAAATATAAAATTAATAAGGCTTATCAACCGGACAGTGGCAAGAAAAAACGTAATACCAGAGAAAAAAGGGAATAAAATTTGATCACCTACCGAAACTGTGGCCGCACGGATAGCATCCCAAGGATTGTCCTTGTAAGTGTCCAAAGAAGGTAGACGAACCCGACAGAGAATTAATCGCTGAATAGCAAAACCAAAAGAAGCATTGCGGGAGGATAAACAACCGTTCGTGAGTAGTATTTACAATGTATTCTTAAATGGGAGATTTACTACATGGAATGCAAAGACTAAAAGTGGAAAGTTTGAATTAAGTGACACATGATCACCTTTTCAATAAAATTTGTCTGCGAATAAGAACGGTGCAGTTCAAAAAACGAAGGTATATCACCTATTTATTTACTGCAATTTTTCGACTATCGATTGGCAAAACGGTTCAGGCGTAGTGATTCGCCGATTCCCGAGAATTCGATAATGAAAATGAAAACAGCAATGAGGAAGTAGACAGCTGACATCGATTATTACGCAAGCATCAAAATGGTCTGGAAGTAGAAATCCCAGTCAGAGTGAACGTGTTTGGCCAGGTTGCCTTAATCTAACCCGTTAGCCATGATGTTTGTTGACTCGTTTAGAACATGAAATTGGCCATGTACGAGAGACGAACAGTGCAACGATTCACAAGAACTACGAGAATTCAACCTTACTGCGTGTATGCACAGACTGTAGATTTTTGACGGCACAATTATATTAATCTAGACAACAAGATTGATTCTATTATCTAAGATGTGCCCTAGAACGTTTCGATTCAGCATTAGCGAATTGATGTATATTTGGGAGTTAGAAATCGGAGATCGGGAGCAAACACTTTTCGTGAGGCAACACAGAAAATATGTTAAGACTACGTTAGTAATCACGATTTGATGAACGGTGATCAAGAATGACGCTTTGTGGTGTCCACCATATACGGGAAAGAGCGAGCAATAAAGTATAATCCAAAGCAAATAATACCATATTTTCTGGACAGTTTAAGCATCTCATGTTGAATGTAAGGGAGAGGAGAAAACTTCGAGGTGTACCCAAAAATCAAAACTATTTGGCTTATGTGCTTTGATCAATGCAATGGTTGAGACCCGTGCGCCTGAAAACCAGAACAGGGTAGAAAATCTCGCTGAAATCGAATGAATGACTCACGGTCCGAACATGGATCAAATGCAAACACAATAGCAAGAATGGAAGTGCTGTCCTTCGGTTTTGATTAGAAGATATCTGTCTCTCGTGAGACGTTTGGACATGAACGGAATGTCGCTCAACATGAAGGCTAAGAGTAAAGACATTGCACCCGAGCGATCAGATACAATCAAACAACGGGATTCAATAAGAATTAACCGATTTCCCATCCATATGATGATTTTGAGAATCGTTGTGAAAAGAAACAAGCGTAATAATATGCTGTGAGGAAACAAAGTGATATGTAAACCAATGACATGTATTCCCGCTCCCGGGGTAGCAACATGTCCGACTAACCAAGGTGTGTTGTTTGCCAGTCATTCAACGATAGTTACTCGCATTTTATCTTGAGGTTTTGTGGGGACATTTTACAAGCTTGGAAAATTCCTTCAGAATATCATTTTCCACCTAAAATAGCTTCATATATTTTTGAGTAAGTACCGATCCGAGAACCCACCCGGTCACGGGAAGAGAGCTTGCATTGACATAGTTCTTACAGTAACCATAGCGCTCGTGGGGATAAGCAGCTTCATCCTGAAGAATTAGATTTAGTAAATTTTTTCGAAAAGCCTATCTATTTTCTCTCCTGGAGCTTTGTCCTTCGTCATCCACTTCTCGGATAAGGCATGTAATCCCCGTCCTGCTTGTAGTCGTTTTTAGCCTCTCTTCTTAAGCTTTTATCGACCTTCGGTATTTCGCCGATGTAGTGCAATGAGTACACTAATTTCCGTAGTCCACTTTTTTTACGCTTACAGATCACCGTTCATCCAAGTGTGAACATCTAAAGATGCCAAATAGACAGGACATGTTAACCCAGTGGTAACACAAAATCGTAGCAGATGCTGACTGTTCGATAACGGGGCAAAATAGATCCACTCAGGCGAGCTGACTCAGCTGCACTTGACTAGTTAGCCAAATTACCAAACAAGAAGCTCGATCACTGCGACTGAGCCTAACTGCCAAGGCCCACAGAACTTGAAAGAAGTGTGCACATTTTTCAGCACTAAGTACGTAGCATTTGAATGTCACTAGTAAGTGAAACTGACGTGTCAGATGTTATATGGTTATTCCTGTTTGATTAAATAGAGCAGAAGTGAACCATGACACGTTTTTGCGTTAGGAGTTATAAATTTCCCTGTAACCCATCAGCCTCCGACCATAGTTTAGTGGACTCTGGCAGTTTTCATCAACCCGACCTAGTGGGCATGGGAAACGATAATAAAGCCACAGCACGCTTCATTTTAGTGAGACATCAGTTAGACTTCATCAATGCTTCTGCTCGCACAATTCCGTTCCCATTGATTCAGGCCTATTACCGTGGGCCTTTCCTGTCCCAACCCTTTTCTCCTCTTATGTTCGTGATTAACCAATCGCTACAAACAACCTAATAATCAGAGACGCAGATGACACCGCCGCCCATTCTGCAGTTGAGACTAATTTCCAATTTTTCGAACTTCTTACTTCTTTACTTCCCATTGCTCGCCGATCATCCACGTCTAGCCTGATTTGCAATCCATCCGAACATCAGGATAATTTATTTTCACTCGGCAAAAGTTCCCAGCTATCTTCACTTAAAAGTAAATAGTCTCCATAGTGAGACCCTTGGGGTCTTCGTTTCACCGGTTCTCACGCACAGTTCCAGCAAATTGCCAGTATTTTTATGGGGAGATGGTGATCACTATTTAATATCCCAGATTCTGGACTGCGCAAACTACCTAAAACTTTAACGGAACACTTTATATGTTCCTGTGTGATATCACATTTAACTTATTGTCTCCCGCGTAATGTTTACTGGACTAAGTCGTAAATATTGCATAATTTTACGTAGGGCTATTAAAACCACTTCACGTTCTGTACTGAACAATGACACTTTTCTTCTCTTGCTAGGCGATGTTCAAAGATTTTCTGCAATATTATTCATGCTTTGAGAACGCATCCCACAAAATGCTTACTCGTTCCTTCTACACAATATAAATTAAACCAACAACGACCTACAAATAGTTTGGCACACCGTCTTGCTAAATGTCTTAGTAGTGGATCACATCGACAATCCCCATGACACATTTATTTTTGTTTTCTATTCACTCGATGAGAAGTCCTGATAAAAATGACATTTAGAATTCAATCTAGAGTGCGCCAATAAGCACCACAGGAAAAACGGATCCACCAAAACGAATGAAATCCCCGTTTGACTTGATTTCAACGCAACAAATTCTCGATGCCCAGAACAATGATGGTGCCGTCCCTCGATATGATAGTTGGGAGAAATCAATGATCATCATCGTGTATTTTTTTATAACATGCTTCACCCGTGAATGTAGTGGAGGGACACGCTGCATAGCCACTGGGGCCCTATACCCTGAAAATTGGAGTAACATAAACCACATGAGGTCTTAATTGGTGAGGTATGCTAACGAGCCGGCCGACGGCGAATCGTTATCTCCGACCAGCGACTATGGGATTCGAAATTCTGACCTTTTTGATTATAGACGCTTGATCATTTTGACCACCGCCGACCGCAAGTGAATTTCCGGGGTACAAAATTAAACAAAGCTAAGCACAATCCGATCACTATGGGTTTGTACGCGTTTGGTTTGGTTTGCTTACCTTTGTGACGTGCCAATCGCAGAAACTACCTTCAGTGGAATATTGCAATGATGAAATGTTCCAAGCATCCGGATTCGAAACAGCTGAACTAAGCCAAGGCCATTTTAGAATAAATCTAGCGAATCCCATCCAATTTTACTTACCCACACCGCTGTCAAAAGTGAGAATGGGATTACGGTTTTACTGCCCGTATCTGTTGACAGTGACCGGATGGTAAGTTTGTGAATAAATAACAAATGACCGACCAATCGGTTTATTACACTGACCTTTCCAACGGAATGAACCACACGGACATGTGCAGCCATCTCACCACAGGTCACCTGTTTAGAAGCCTGGGAATCGGCGTCTGTGGCCGGATCAACCAGAACCGCAAACGCTGCATGACGATGCATAGGACCTTGCGCATAGAGTAGGAAATGGACACCACCCAGTGCCAATCCCGGCCGGACAATCCAACCGTGGGCACGATAATACACGTAGGCTGCGTAACGCCTAAGCAAATCCAGTTCTGTTAGACGAAACCGACTGTCCGTAGACCGAGCCAAACAGGGTTCAATTGGTCGCGTAGTTATTTGACCGGAGCACAAGTAGTACCATAAACGACGCTTCAAAACCAAGTGATAAATTTGTGCATGGGGTTAGTTTCTCAACGAATGTTGGATTTGTAACTACTGGTAGTAAATGGTACTCATGGCATTTACTGCATCCATATATTTAGGTAAGCTCGTAAGTAAAAATGTCAGTAACCACGTAACCAAATGTCCATGGGAGGTAGTTCACAGCAGCGCAAAGAAATAAGCAAGCGCAAAACATTTAAACTGGGCCGAAACTACTAGCATACGACGAAATCTAATCGAAAAGGCTAGAGTTCGTTGCAGGTCGTTTAGCGTTTGCATTTGCTTGGAGGCGAATGTTCAGAACGATCGATGTGCTGATGTACGTGTCTCCGCGCGTGCATTTGATTGCGGGCGCCAACACATAACAACAACAAAAAAGATAAAAACTAATGAAGGAGAAAGCACAATGTGAATATTGTTGAAAGTTTTCTTAGATCGAGAATTTGGGTACGTGGTTAGGAATAGGGAAACAACAGACTTTCATCAAAATGAATCAAGAATGTACATGGAACAAAGTTTCATCCGAAAAGTAGACAAAATTCTCAGGACTTGTGGCCGAAATCACAGAGGCGTTCTAAGGCACTTTATTTATGATTAAATTTCGAATAAAAATGAAAACATCAGGATCTTTATAATATTATGCATGTATAAATGAGGTTTGGACAACTGACACAACGTATTAGGGACAGGCAATAATCAAGAGGTCAACATCAAGGCCGATCTACTTTACGGCCGCTTGTACGATTCGCCCAATCCTCGATCAACTTGCCCTCCCCTTCCTGAAAACTGATCACAGAAGTGGAAGACAGGAAACTGCATATGAATGTCGAAGAATGTAGCAGCTTTGATGTGGTTGGAATTTTTGGAAACACAACATCTTAGATGCCCAGATGTTTTTTGGACTAAATATTTCATCCCATTGGGTTTCCAAAAGTGTTTAGATTGACCCGTGAGTTAGCCGAGCATGCTGGGCATCGTCCCACCCATTGACCTCACCATCACTTGATTTTTCAAAACAACGAATTAAAATTCATCCTTAGGAGGTTCCGAAGAGCAATTTGGAATGGAGCAACTGACACCAAAGGCCAGAAGAACATCAAGCCATCATCGTCGTTCCCAAAGATGTCTGGTTAAGAATTGGAACGTGCGATATTGCACCGACTTGAAACAGGTTTGTGTCGAAGTTTATTCGTCGGACACCTATGCCCCTAGACAACAGGGTTCAGATTGCAGAGGAATACGAAGCAGTCACCCGGGTCGAGGAGTCGTTGCGTTTGAACAAACTGAGCCCGACACGTGCAACATCCGCATGCCACACCGTGGCCGCCAATCACCGCGCTCTGATTGTTACAACTGTGCTCGACTTGGACAAACAGCTCAACGTCATGGATACAACTCGCCAATCAGACTAGTAAGGAGTCCAGGTGAGTTAGCTTCTGTTGTTTTTGTGCCTTCGTTCTTATTGACGTCTTGCGTCGGTACCTTGCGGATCACTCTGACCGGTTTGATGTGTGGAAATCGAATTCGGGTTCTGGTCGACGCGGATAAAACCTGCTCCACGATCAGCCCCACCGTCGTAGAAAATAAACCACGGGCACCTACACCCAGACTTAATATAATCAATGCCGGGGAAATCCGAGAACCCATCCAGAGAACAGTCTTCTTATCCACAAGCCTCTCCGGTCATGTGTTGATGCATGACTTCCCAATTTCAGAAGTGACTTGGAACTTGATCGTTGCCATGGTCTGCCTGATTAAACACCACGCCATGATTGACATGTATGACAAAAGCATTTCTTCAACAGCTCAGCAGATTGGTTCGAAATGTGTGCAGATGCCATGGTAAAGGCGGAGGAATCATGGACAAGCGACCTGTTACGTCCTGGCGCGGTGCCACAAAATGAAACGTCCAACATGGCTGAATTCTCGCGTAACTTCAGTGGTATTCTGACGTGAGTGGGCACAGACCGAGAAGAATGAACATGCTTTAGCACACGATAAACACCGGTGGTCATCTCCCAATTTGCAAGCACATCGGCACACCTCGATAAACCAAAAAGCTGAGTTGGACGCCATGATATGTGATATGTTGAAGATTATCCGGTCATCGTCTTTCCCCTGGTCGTCCTCAGCCGTCCTTGTCAAAAAGAACAACGGCCGGATGAGGTTGGGTGTTAATTACCGCCATCTAAATGCCATCACTGAACGTACTCATTACTTTTACCACGGCATTGACACCACCTGAATGCGGTTGTAGGGTTACGGCACTTTATCACCCTAGGTTTGGCTTCCGGCTATTGGCAGATAGAAGCTCACCTCCAAAAACAGCCAAGACTGCTTTTGCGCTGCCTGCCAGCCTATATGTACTTCGTATATTTGGAAGACATCATAATTCATGGCTGCTCAGTCCAAGAGCATAACGACCGATTAGCTTGTGTTCTCGAGCGACTCCGGCCGACCAGATTAACACTAGAGCCGCAACACGGTGTCATTTCTTGGCCACACGATTTCGGTCCAGGGGGTCCAGGCTGACAGCGACAAAATCACCAAAGTTGTAAATTAGCCAACACCCAAGCCATCCAACGGTGTGCGCCGCTTCCCAGGCCTCGCATCCTACGACCGAAAATACATTCGAGGTTTTACAGCCATTGATGCTCTTCTGGATCGTCTGACAAAAAAGGGTAGCAACCTTTTGCGGACCCAGGGATATGCGCTGCTTTCTCGAGACCGAAGGATTGGCTAACAACATCACCCATTGTGGCCTTTCCTGAATTAGATTATTTCATTTTGGATACGGATACCAGTGACATCGGAATTGGTGCTATACTATCACAAGCTCAAGGTGGTGCGTAACGAGTGACTTTGTATAGCAACCGAGGCTTAGAAAAGCGAGAGTTCATGAACTGCACAACGGGTCGTAAAATGCTGGCTTTGATGTTCTTCCGAAAACTTCTTTGATTACCTGGTTGGGCCACAGTTTATTGTGAATACCAACCGCCACCCGTTGCAACGGTCCCAGAATTTCCGAGATCCCTTAGGGCAGGAGCACCTGCAAAATTTGACTTTGTTTGTCAAATGGGATCGTGGCACGTGGTAGGACAAAGCTAATGCAGTATCCCGACAACCACCCATCAACGAACTGCGAACGCCAAATAGTGGAAAAATTCGCAGGAAGACGATTCTGATTTGCAACTCATACCGACGTCAAAAATCCGGAAGTCCAGAAATCAAATGGAATGCGATGCGCGGCCAATAGAAGATTGTGGAATAAGTGGTCACAAATTGTGTTTGTAGATGAAGTTATGTACCTATGCAACACTAGCAACCGATCACCCCGCATCGTTGCGTCGCAGCTGATGATCCAACAGGTAATTTTACACACTCGCTGAAGCACGCGGACAAACGTACAACCGAGTCGGCGTTCAAATAGAGATACTGGCGACCTATAATTCGCAATGATGTGATGACCCACTACCAACGATGTGACACATCACGGAATCAAGGTTCTTGCTACACAGCCAAACGCCCCATTGCAGCCAATGGCCGTTGAGCGGCGCAGTTACCATGTGACAGTGGATTTATTAAGCCCGTTATCGACCATCAAAGGAGGTAACCGGTCCATTTCAGCAGCGGTAGACCACTTTACAAAATGGCATGAGACTGTCTCTTTAGAGCCACAGGACGCACGATCCGTTACAGAACCGTTTGTCTGTGAATACGCCACTAGACGGTTCGCGGCGTGGACTTCTGGATACGTAGTGCGTAAGTGGATTTTCCATTCTGTATAGCTTCCGGCTCCTCGTGTCACCTCAAAACAAATGCAAATAAAAATTTGGTCGTGACAAGTGTCCGTTTTGATAATCATTAAACCCAGTACCAATATGGTCTGATTGCTACCTCACAGCACCGTGGAATAGCAAATGACTGATTGCAAAGTAACAAGTCAGACGGCTATACAGAAGAAGAAAGGTTTCAAATGTAGAAATGCCATCGGCTGCGAGAATTATCCACATCACCGTCGCTCGGGGAGATCTCTTAGCTCAGCCAGGGAAAATAGCGTCTTTGGCCAGGGCAACTTACCACCTCCCACGGAAATAAAACATGGAATTACCGTTGAAAACATATTTCCATGGTTGAACAGTGATAACTTTTGTGGTAGTCATTGAAAATGACCAAACCCCCATGTCTATTTCTTCTTACTGAGTCCGTCAACACCACACTCCCAGGTTGTATCATACCTAACTTGGGAAAAGTTTGAGTTCATATATATATATATATTATATATATATATAATATGTATATTATATATATATAAATTCAGACAAAGTACATTATTAGATTTATTACTTTATGAGCTACAGAAATACTTTGTGACGTCAACCGATCACATATTTAGGGCGTTGGGCGAATCATCTGGACAGCATACAAATCGGAGAGGAGATTATTAAAAACTCCAATTACATATCAACTTACTGGAGCCGGTATGACCGTGGGCGTATCCTCATCCGGAACCGGTGGGATAGCTATTGTCAGACAACCAAGAGTGTGGAGCAGGAACAATATCTGCAACGAGAAACGGTGAGTCAGTCAGATATCGATATCGGTTTTCATTCCGTCAACTTTATTAGTCACCTCAAGCGTTCTCGTGCAAATAAATTCAATGATCGCATAGCACTGGACAGTTTGCCACAGAAAAACATCCGGAAAGAAAATACAATAAGAAACGAAGACGGAGATATTAATGACAAAATAATAGGTTAGGCATTCTATAGGGCTGTGTCGGGCTTCGTATCACAACAAGACACCAATAAGTCGACTGTCAAGCCCAAATTGTCTCTTTCACCGAATCTGTTGCCCATAAAATCCCCCCCCCCTCAGAAAAAAAAACAAAAACAAACAAACATCCAAGATGAACGAGTAATTTGTTGAAAACAAGCAACCGGAACAGATAAGGAAAAGGTGACGTAATCACAACTGGACGTGTGAAGAGAATGAAAAGTGCATTTATAAATAAATTTTTCGAGAGGGGATAGCGAACGAAGAACTGATAACCGTCGACAGACGAGAGTTGGCAAAAACGATACTGATAAGAGCTCTGTGAGCATTTTTTATAATCCGAAAAAAAACACGGAAAGATTTTCTTCCCATAGCGGCTAGTTCACAAAAGGTAAGGAGAAAAACAGCAAACCAAAATTTGTTTTCCAGTATAAATTGAACGAGATTCGGAGTTTGTAAATATCAACACCAAACGATGTAAAGAGTGTATAAAAAATATTGATGTGCCACATATTGGTTTTTATTGTGAATGATATAATATTATTATCACAGCGTTGTTGGTAGATGTGAGTCGCGAATCACATCTACCAAAAATGCTGCCTTTTTTAACACTAGATCATATACAATAAGAAGAGGTTCGGAGTGTTTCAATGAAAACGGATACGTGATGTGATTTGGTAAAAAAAAAATACGCGGTAAACGAAAAATTGGCCAATTTACATTGCCCACCGATAATGCTGTTGCTGACGTTTGAAAAACTATACATATGAACTCCCTTTGTATGAGAAAATCCTGCAAAAATGTTATTCGATTGTAAATAACAATTTGTTTTGGTTTCATATTGTCATTTTCTTCTGCTCGGAATGGAACTTTCATCGATAAAATAATTCGATTTAAAATTACTGTGAATGAAAGTCACTTGTTGATCTCCGCAGTATAAAGTAATCGGCTGAGAATAGTTTATTTCATTTGTGTTTGAATAAACCTAAGACGAAATGCATGTGCATTGTTTGGTGATACACATTTGATAAATGAGAATCTCACATTTTAGCGGGAAATGGAAAAATCAAGCAATTTTCGATCTGGAATTAGAACAATTAAAGTTCGAAGTTAAAGGGATTTGTCCAGACAGTGAGATTCGCGCCAAATCGATCACTGTGTAATCTGTTTTATGTACCGTGTATTTGTTTTTTCATCAATACAAAAAGAGACGTGATAATATCATAACCGCTTGTGGTCGGACACTTAAGTACTTGATTCACGGCCGGTTGCTGCGGTAATGGGCTTATTGTAGTTCGCACGTGTTCCGAAATGAGAACAGAACAACCACATTGATCTGGTGATTATATTGCATTAATTTTACTATGGTGAGACGATATGAGTTCAAGTGAAGACGAGGGATACAGGATAACAAGCGCCTACCTCTTCATCCGTCAAATACAGTTCCGGTGCTTCGTCATTCTGACACAATTCGACCTCGTATGCTAATGCAATCGGTCGTTCATCTATCGGTTCGTGATATCTATCCTCGTCGTCTGTGTCCACGGAACTGGAGTATAGAAGTAAATTCAACACGCAATTACTAATGAATAAAATGTGGAGTTACCGAATTAGGACGTATTGCGCAATCGCCATGACCGTAACCGGGCAGAAAAGTGACACCGTGGATAAAAGTAGTATGCTTCGCATCGCTTCTAAACTTTTCGACCAGTGATGCATGCCGTCTGTTTACTAATGTAACTATTACAGTGATTCTTTAATTACAGAATCTCAGTTTATCCATGTCGGGTTCCACCGTCTAAAAGCGCCATTATCAAGCCTCTCGGATGGGTCTAGATCCCACTGCGTAACGCAAATCATGCCTGTTCAGTACGCATAGATAAAATGTTGAATAAACGTAGACAATGATTTTTTTGTACATTTTGTCAAAATACAGAAGTCTGAGTAAAACAAGCCTTCCGACCAAGTACACTAGTCGAAACGGTGCCATAATTAGTTTCGACCGAAGCATGTTAGTATTACTACGTTGCACAGCTCTGTGCATAGATGATGTGCTATCAGAACCATGCTGAACGAAGAAGGTCGTGAGAGAAAGAAGAAATTGAAGGAAACAGTATGGAATCCATCACATAGCTCTGCTCTTCTTCACCTTCGCGTCGTCGGTTGTCAACCGAGATCCATGGTTCATCAGCTGAGTGGACACTACCCAATTGACTAAACTCAAGCAGAGCGTTCACTGAGAGGACATTACTTCAAACCTTTAACCTAAATATTTAGCCTAAAACGCATTGGGACAATCTGATAATCCCATGGGAACCGCGGGTCGATTACTCAGTTCATATGCCTTTGCAACCTCGTACTGATGTGCTCTGGTTTTGGTTACGACATCACAGCCCGTCTATTCAAGAAAGAAACGAACAAGAATAAGTGAAAAATCAACTACAAAGCAATAAGCCGAAGAAACATTCCGAACGTAAGGTCGCCACTGATACCCTCCCGGATAACGCTAAGCATCCTGGGTACACAGTATACCACTTCACCACGGTGGACATACAGCCACACGCTTTGTACGCCACTCGTGATCGGTTTGGAATCATGGTTTAGCCATCGACCCTAAACTGATTACCAAAGAACAGTCAACCCGGTGAAGAGCACTGAGAATTGCTCGTCATTCTCCCTCGTGGCCGAAACACCTCGGCCACGGGAAGTGGGCAGGATTTCCTCAGCAGAGGCTATTTGAGACGCGCAGCAATTTGGGAGAATTTCGGGAGGCTTTGAGGTTGAGTAACCGACTCGGAGCCTGAGACGCTCATCCCGGACCATGCTCAGGCATATGGAGACCAAAGCCATTTTACTGACTAAGTACATATAGAAGACTTCTGATCAATGACGAAGGCTTTGATTTCTCGCATACATAGCTCTTGGCTAATGAAGCGGGCATATACTTGTTTCCTTGGACCAGAGAATCGCACTGTCACTTTCCAATCATAAATTTTTTTAGCGATAACCCCTGAATCACGGAGTGAATCTTTCAAAGCTGATAACTGATCAACTCATTGCTACCACATGGTTCAATCATACAAATGTTGCATCGCTCAATTGCTTACAGTTGTTAACATCGTTGACAAGAGGGATGTCGTAGACCCCGATCCGGTAGGCTAACTGCAACCACACCAGCCAGTTCACCAATGAATTCTTATACTTTTCCCTCATTTTATCGAATGCTTATCTGAAACATCTTCCAACCTGCCTCACAAGACAGCGCACAAGGAGGTAGTCGTTTTGTGAGAATACGCAAAAATATGTCCGAACTACCGTTACCTATTTGAATTTAGTGCCTCTCATAAAACTTAAACCTAAGGTCTCAGTATTGTATGCTTAACCTACGAGTTAGCTAAAAAATTCTGTCGCCATATTTCACCAATACTACGAAGACAACGGTGTTCAAACACCAAAGGTATTTGAATATCTTCTGCCCTCAACGGCTGTTTCGGTGTTGTAGAACAGCACTGATTGCACTGCTTCTGTGTATACTCGACCTCTGGTAGATAACCGGATGTCATGCCGACGCCACAGATATCTCAAATTAGAAAATGAGAATCGATGCTTCTGTATGCGCGAAGAAGCTTCACTCGAGAAAGACACTTAATGTTAGTAAGTATCTTCATATAAGTGCGAATGCATCAGTTTGAGATTGAATTCACCGAAAAAATTGTTTGCCTACGACCTGTGTTCTGACTATTTTCAATAAGGCTGCACGAGCCAACCACAACAATATCGTGTCAGACACTCACATTATTCTAAACAACGCGGTCTCGGAGGCAAACTCATCGCGGCTTGTGACAATTTATTCAAATGATTACGATGGACGAATTTATTTTCTAATCGGTACGACTATCGGTTTGATACCTGTTCGGCATTAACCAATTCATTGTGTTCTAGGCAGCAACATCATTTTCCTGGGATCTGTGACTATAAATTAAACTAAGATAAATCGGAATCTTTAAGCATTTATTCAAGAAACATAAGCTGTAAATTTTCATCAGATTCTGTTGCCTTTCAATATTCCAAACTGTATCGAAAGGTCACTGACTTCGGTGAACCGGTTCGCCTGCTTTACATCGACTTCCATGGCCATTTCTGTCTGTCGAAAGCCCTATCTCTCAGACTGTATTCACTTCTCACACAACCCAACAAATCGAAAAGTTCATCTATTCTGTTTCTGATTAATATTCCACCACTATTCATGGAACTCATTCTAAAAATGGTGTTGCGTTAGCTGTGCACACAGTCATGTTCAAGGCGAATAGAGGAATACTTGACTTGACTACTGAAACAAGCCTAGTAGACTAAAACATAAATTGAAAGTTTTGGGATGAAAGCCTGGTGAGTTGATCTCGTGGCATCCAGTTGCGTTCACTGTTCCGATCATTCCGTTATCAATTCAGGCATACATTCTTATTTGATATATTCATCTATCGCCATAAGGCGTTAATTCTAATCGAATTGTCTTTATTATTCCCCTGCACATTAAGTTGGTCACCGATTAGTGACCAAGCTCCTAAATGGTCCTCAGACTGGACGTTGAACTGGGCTTGTTGGCTTGCTTGCTCACTTAGTGTCCGGATGGGCAGAATAGTTCTGTAAACCAAAGATACGGTATAAACCTATATCTCTTTTGATGATATTGCACTACTCAAC
Organism: Fasciolopsis buskii; assembly: GCA_008360955.1. NCBI lineage: Eukaryota > Metazoa > Platyhelminthes > Trematoda > Plagiorchiida > Fasciolidae > Fasciolopsis > Fasciolopsis buskii. The sequence goes on along the minus strand of LUCM01007780.1, from coordinate 171,366 downwards.
AGTATTCAAATACTTATATGTTACTTTACTCTAAATATTTGAAAACAACAATCACGTTTCAATCAATACATTCATACCAGCCGTAAACCAGACCAGGACTCACATTTGTTTTGAATCCAGTGGTCGAACCAGTTGTTGTTCCTCTGTGGGTATGTAACCATAGAAACCCTGAATATTAGAAAATGGAAGGACGAAAAGGCTCAAAGCAGAATTGGGAGAAATGATATGATCTAGGAAGGGCGGATTTTCCAAAATCAAATATGAGAACAATTTAGCTTGGAGAGCAAACCGTCTGAAATGAGGTAGGCAAAAAAAACCGGCAAAAAATTTAGCGATGCAAAGAACTATCGGAAAACGATTCCAATTTCCAAAAAAATAAGATGACTGAACAGATAACAACGACGTCGCAACAGAATCTACCGAGGGATTTACAAAGTTCGAAGAACCACAAACTCCGGGTAACTGCAACACGTTTTTGTGAATCGCGCACCTAAAGGAATACTCTTTTCTTCTGACTCGAAATCATGATTATCCGGGTAACTTGCATATGCGAAATATGGAAGAAATATAGATATAGGACAAAAAATATCAACGTGCAACAAATTAATTTTCAGCAGGATATCAAAGGCGTCAACTGGCATTGTGGCTGTTCTCAGCTGACAGACATGGAGGATACGTATAACAATCACCAATACATATTTGCAGCTTGTAAAATCCACCCATAATTTCAAATGCGTTTGCACTACCATTCTACGTAGGTTGATTAGTGATGCTCATTCAATCCGGACATTCTGGTGCTTAGGCTTTGTTTATTCACAAACCTGTTTAAAACATACTACGATGAGGAAAATGTTTTCACGTACAAAAAAACTTCGACGGGAAAAGAACGGAGCAGAGAGGAGTCGTGGAAGCGATCTCTTACAACCTAGTACCGCTACCGCTCGTGCCCGAGTACTATTAGCGATCGACTGTTATTTGAGAACGCTTCCACGCTTTTTACAGCTGTTCTTGATTCCAGATATCCGTGCGCTTCGAGTTGCTCAACCTGTCTATCGCTGTTACCTGTCACCCACTTTTTCCCGAATAACCATCGTCATCATCATTATCAT
>LUCM01007780.1:17247-155500 GCA_008360955.1 Fasciolopsis buskii | reverse complement strand
GCTCATCCATGCCCACTGTTTATGAGTTCACAACAATTTGGCGCCGGCATTGCCAGGGATCGAGCACTAATAAACAGTGGGCATGGATGAGCCCACCATTGTTGTTCACAAATATTTTAGTCATTCCATGTGGCACCCAGCATCTCCAAGGTGAAAGTGCCTTTATTTCATACATCAACAAGGTTTAGAATTTCCAAGTCAGCATTCACTGGTTAGGTATCTCCTTTAATTATCAAGCCACGATATGAAACATATTTTGGACAGAATCAAGATTCGAACTGAGGTAGGATTTTGCACGAAGCATATCCTCCATCCAAGTGTAATTCTACCTGATGATTTAGGTCAAAATAAAAGAGGACCAATCTAGTCAGGAAAACATGTTTAGCAAATTCTGATAGAGTGGAACTCGGAATTTCTTTCGGAGACTTCCGTTTATGTCTGTTGGCTATCTTCTTAGAAAGAAGATCACGTCGCCGTTACCACAACGACCAAATTGCCACAACCCGGAGTGCATTCTCTTTTGCTCCATTGGTAAGGATTTTCTATTCTTATTCGCGACCGAATGAACATTTTGGATGGGAATAAGAAAGCGGTACAACTTTCGCGGAGAATCCTCTTCCAGAAATTTTGTTAGCGTCTTTCAGGTCATCATATCCCATTTATTCACCAACAATATTAACGGGTCCTGAGATTGAGGCGCATGGCATTTTCTATCATTAGGCATGGTAATTATATTCTGTTTTGCAACGCAACCAATTCAAACTACATATCTGATGACGCTTGAAGCGTTCAAATATTAAGCAAATCTACCTGGACGATGGTGCACGAAGTTTTGGTAATAATCTGTGACGGGATTAGAGAAGATTTCTACCATTGAATTCTAATTTGAATATAAGCAATTTGCAATCACTTTTGAATGATTGATTTCCTTCATGAAAAACATTACCGGCATAGTCTATTCAATAAATACGATGTAAATGATGCTCTTGTTTAATTTAAAAAGATTGAAAAGTTTAGAAACAAAATTTTAAATCGATCGATGTTTTGGAAACTATTGCTAATTTTCCACATTGTGGTACCAAAAGAGTTTGTTTCTCGCTCAATGTTTCATTGTCCCGGCAAAAATGTAAGCGATTAACATAGCGTACTGAAATGACCTTGGCGTAAGGTCAACTTTGATGTAAACCAAGATCCGTTCTAAACGAAAATTTCTTTGTTCGTGTTCGACTATGAATGTGAGACTCCAGTTAACGCAAAATATCCCAAGTAAAAAATAATTATCTTCAGCCTGCAAATACACACGCGATTGTGGGTAGGGTAATTGAGAAAATAAGTGAGTTTGTTGGACAAGCGAGTTTGTTAGTATTTAAGAATTTAAATCAGGATAAACCTTCAGACTTTCCCAAAAACATTCATGAAAATTTCATGCTCACTTAGAATTGCATTTTTTATGTTCAAACGCATTCATCTAGACCATCAGGACCGCCCATTTTTAACAGGCCATATTGCAGTCAACAGACAGATCTAATAAAGGAAACCTGCAAGTAAATTCATGGTATTTGTTGATACTTCTGTACATTCAGCAAATGCCAGAGCCGTAAGCCTATAACCATTGAAAATTTATGAATGCACTATAACCGACGGCACCTGTGTACACTATATATATATATATATATATATATATATATATATGTGTGTGTGTGTGTGTGCGCGCGTGCCGAAGCTTATGCTACAAGCGTCATCTGAACAAATTCTGTTCAGCTAGGCAGTAGCGTAGTGGAGAAAATACTTGAATTTGTGTTCCTTTTATTCAATGGGAACCGGCGAATCTTCTAAATAATACGCTGCATGCTTCGGAGTTATCTAATGGGTAAATGGGTCAGGAATTTAGTCGATGTCCAATTGTGGCCACCACAAGTAAATCTTAATCAGGACGCCTCAAGAACTCGTTAGAACGAACAAAGTGAGATGAGTTCACAACAATTTGGCGCCGGCATTGCTAGGGATCGAGCATTAATAAACAGTGGGCATGGATGAGCCCACCATTGTTGTTCACAAATATTTTAGTCATTCCATGTGGCACCCAGCATCTCCAAGGTGAAAGTGCCTTTATTTCATACATCAACAAGGTTTAGAATTTCCAAGTCAGCATTCACTGGTTAGGTATCTCCTTTAATTATCAAGCCNCTTCTGTACATTCAGCAAATGCCAGAGCCGTAAGCCTATAACCATTGAAAATTTATGAATGCACTATAACCGACGGCACCTGTGTACACTATATATATATATATATATATATATATATATGCATGTGCACAAGCAGAGAGTACCGGGTACGCATACCTGACGAGCGACATTAACCGCGAAACCGGTCGTGTGCTCCCGGGCAAATTTTGTTTACGCATTCAGATACTACTCACTACTTCCATATATATATATGTATATAAGAAAAGTCTAAATATGCCCCTACAATTTATGATGTATGAAATCTAGGGACAGGATAAGTAAATCGATTTCATCAATGTTATGTCGGGTATGTGGTTGCAAATGGAATCGGTCATGATACCCCTACCATCGCTTATCAAGGTAAGGTTAGCCTGCCTATGACCAGCTGACTGATTAACCATTTTCAAGTTATAGACCAGTCAATTATTTTTACCGATAATGAACCATTTCAGCAAATGTAGCATGGTCAGGGTAAAGGCAGACTGTTGACCCTTGTACTGTATTCGGGCAATGATAAGACGGATTAGGCGTATAGTGTTTCAGTGGTCACAGGTTCTGTTTCGAGCACCAGCGCTCACTTTGGTAATCGATTATTTCTAGCCTGACATTAGAATACTTGACTGATTGAGACCTCATGGAGCTTCGTAAGCACGTCTTAGCATAATGATTGCCAGTCCCACAATTAACGCAGGAGATCCAGGAAGGATGAAGAATTTCCGCTCTACAGAAACCATGCTTCACACATGTGATACGAATCAGGATAACAGGCTGACAGAATCTGTTGCGTTTACATTGTACGGTAATTCAGCTGTTAACCAGTCAACACAACGAAAATGATAGTCAACAGATACTGACTAGACAATAAGCAAATGTCTTTTATTAGCCGACTGACAAAGACCTCCGGCAACGGGCAAAGCAGGGGAGAGAAAGAAAAACGCTATCAACCCGCTGATTTCGTTTAAATAAATGGAGAAAAAAACGACGAATCAACGGGTATGCCTGGTTGTCCCACATCGTTTATCGAATAGTGAACCAGATCCGAGGTTGACGCCGACGAGTGTACAAAAATGTTGTCGTCTTGGACCAAAAACTCAACTATCGAAAGAAGAATATGCTCTAGAAAAAAAACCGAGTAACTCTTTCACGAAAAGTCAGTCATTCTAAAACCCGATTTGTCCAGTCTAACGGGTCGGCCGCAATAATGCGAAGAAAACCACTAATCTAGGTTGGGTTATTTTCGGATTTCTTGTGCTTACAATTTGCACTCCATGACCAATAAGCTTAGTACAGCGTGCATGGCAGACGGTACCCATAAGCCCCGAGATTGGAGAAACAATTAGGATGCCCCATCGAACAACTGGTAGATTATATCGAGCTGCAGACAGGCAGAAAAAATGGTTAAATGTAGAACTGATCCAAATGTAAAAATTCTTCGATCGCGATGTGATCCGAATCCATCCACAGAGGCAATAAGCGTACATTGTTATGCGTGAACAGGACATTCTGTTTGGGCCAGTAGCCAAAGATCAATAAATGCCCGAACACTCTGCGGGATGGCCTCAACGCAGCCTGTATAGCACAAGCGGTACGAATGCGTGGGTCCCAAATCTACCGAAGTCAAGGATTTTCATTTGAACCAACTGCACAGTTAGCCAGTCAGTCAAGCCAAACGTTCGAGGCCCGAAAAAGATCAGCTGTTCGAATCTCAAATCCATCGGTCACTTTGGTGGTAGATGGCATTTCGTTATCCCCCGGCTCTTCACCACATCTGACCTATCGCGATCTGACATGGTCCCATGCTACCTCAAGTTTCAGGTTCACGGTTGTCGGCTGACCTTTCCCGGATAGTGGACACTAGCAACTATGGGCATGCCCCTTCCGCTAAGTTCGAGCATCAAGAACGTCATGAAATAAAATAGTTGAGTAGTGTTAATGTGAATTTCAGTACGTTCCCCGTAATGATTTAGCTATTTAAACGTTTAATAACCATGTGCTTACAAGCTGCTTTTCGTTGTTATCCCTAGACGAGACGACGATGAAAGTGAGGGACAGAATTTATGGATCGACCAGTGAACGAATGAGGACCGACCCGATCAGTGATGTACCCAAGAATTTTCTATTGCCGTTAGGTAACAAAAATGGAAAAGAAACCAAAAAATCGAAGAACACTGGCTCATGACATAACTTCGATCAAATAGACTCAAACGCCTGGTGCGAGTGCTTCTATGACTGAACCAGACAGAATTAGATCGTTGGCATCAAACAGTAGTCAACGAGTTGGTTCAGCCGACTACGATCCCCTCGACTTCTTCATGTGTAAAAATATTGGGAATAACAGAAAAGGTGGTTTAAGGATAACGAATATATATCCTGCATGATTCAACTACAGCAAACTTACCATACTCAGTCAATCAGTATTGTAACGACCAGCGATTCGCAACCCGAATCACTCAATACTGAACTTCATACGTTCTGGATAGTTTCAAAAACTCAAGGCAACGCGTAGCCCAATCTGTTACAGAACCCAAAAGAAGACAAGACCGCCCCGTAGATTTTGCGGTACTATTCGTGAATCAAAAATTATGTACAGAGCTATCATACCGTGGACAGTGAGCCTCAGACACCATCCAGCCGAAGTGTTCAAAAATACGACAAAGATATGAGTAAAGTGAACGCTCGATGAAGAGCAGCAATTAGAAAGTACATGGATCAAGCAGATACAAGAACTTCTGCACACCTGATCAGGTCCGACAAACACTCCCGAGCGGGGCAGCCAAAAATAATCGTAGACGAACTGAACGTCAACGGCTGACCAACGTGGGCGATAAAGAGAAAGTGGACCGAAACAAAACGGGCCGTCTTGAGTCAAGGTGACCCGTGACCACACCAAAGCGCGAGGTCAAAACAAAGAAAGGTAAATGTATCGCGCCGGAAATAGCCAACGACCAAAATCAGTGTGATTCCGAGAAGGTTCGGTAAAAAAGTTTGATGTCGGATAGAGAAAGAATAGAAGAAAAGAGTAAAGGAATTTTCAATCAATCCAGATGACTGAGACATACGGAGATTCAGAACTCGAAATCATTTTTACATGAACTTTGTTTGGAAAAAGGCCAGCTGATGAACCAAGCAAACACTACAAATTGTTTCATGAAACCGGGCAATAAAACGTTTTGTTAGTAGCCAACTTGGTTTGCCAAAATTAGTCCCGATTGTCAGTTGTACGAAAAGGAGAATCCGTTGTGTGCGTGTCGGGACGTGCATGTCATGTTATAAAAATGATTATTGTACACTAAATGAAGACGAAGGTTGATCCAATCAGATTCGTCGCACAATAGCACCGTTCAGACTGGTTTTGCACATCTGGAGAGGCAAGTGCTAGTATGACTGCGCTGGCTCGAGAAAAACTTCGAACGGAGGAACAGTTAGGCGAAGGGTATGAGATGTGCCATTACTGTGTAGTTAGTTATCCTATTTTTCTGGTTGGGGCTTGTGTTATGCACGCCTAGATAAACGTTTTTGGTTACTATTGTACTCGATGCCGTTATTGAGTAGAAATTTTTTAATGGAAAGATGTACACGGAGGCATCAGGGGATTGAACGGTCAGAGTAACGTGGACTCATGCATCAGAAGTTCACTAGATTTACTCCTCGATTATGCGCACAGACATTTGTGATTTCACTAACTGATCTGAATTTAGTGTGTGTGTGTGTGTCAGACAAGCATAACAAAAAGGAGTAGAACGAACTGCATGCAAATCAGTAGTGCTAAAAAGGAAGTACCTTTTGTACGATATGTTTTGGTTGCTTCCAGTGACAACAGCAGACCAAATGCATTGCCGACAATCTATTCTGTTCGCAGATGTATTCCCAACACTGCGCCTTATTGTCACTTTGCTCAAGCTAAAGCAGGTTTTTTTCCCATAACAATCAAAACTGGACCAACCCCCAGTCATCTACAACCTGATTCACAATATGAAATAAAACGAAGGCTGGAGATAGTAATCAAAAGGAGCACGTGGTGGTTCATCACACAATTTGAGTACATCCAGGTATGCTGGGTAACCAGTACACCTTCCCATCACAGGTATTGGATAGGTGGGGTGATATAGGTGATGTAGATTAAGGCAGTACCTGGGGCTTCACTGCATTCCCGAGCAGACGCAGTTACGAGGTAGTTATCGATACTCTGAACAGATCAACACGATAGTATTTGTTATAAGGAACTAAAATTGAACATAACTCCAAAATGAATGCTTCCTATGAGACAATTGCTTAATAAAATCTATCAAAACATGGCAGATATAGCAACACTATTGATAGCTATTCTAGCTAACCTGGTCGCATAATTCGTTGCTGCTGTCGTTGATTAAATTAGTTTGCTAGAAAAGCTTTGCTCGGACATGAGAGAAGAGTATACAGCTAGCTTAAGTGGATAATATGACTATGGCCTTCCTTGGTGCAACACGATTCACTAAACAACGCTTTGGATAGCCCAAATAAAATTGATTTTCCTGATAGCTTGTAGAGGATTTGCTTTCTCTCATGCTCACGTGTCCGTTGTCATGGTATTGTAGACGTAATTATGGGGACAACAGATTGTGTGCCACGTTCATCTCTTATCTAATCCATACCAAGCAAGCAAGCAACTGTAGCAGCGACACGGGAGTACGACATATCGATTCATGGAAATCCGTATCCAATCAAGCACATGAGGATACACAAGTGGAATGAATTGCTGCTGCTATAACCACTGCTTCTCATCTCGGATCGCGCGAATTGGGGGCAACACGGTTACATTTCACGTATTTTATATGTCGTTTTCATTCCGCATTCCTGCGCCCAATCACTGTATGCAATAAATATATCGATCTGGTGAGTAATGTGACGTTTAGAAATCTAACATCAGGTAACTGTTCACAGAATGCGGTAGACGAATGGTCGCCATAGGCAACCCGTGTCGCAGTCGGCAAAGTCGACCAAACTAGATATGCTGTGATGTATTATTATCTCAGTAACGCACCAAAGAATATTCTATGAGTGAATCGAATTTATTAGACTTCTTTGGTCGTAGAATGCATTACGAATGGCGAACATACATCTACCATACCGTGCTCCGTTTTCCGTTTCTCCCATGGATTGGAAGAAGCCACTTAGATATCAATAAACCATGTGGCAGCGTGGAATAAGAAAATGTACAGCGAATTTAGGTAAAGTAGGTCTCAGACATTCTCGTGGTTGGAGTCTAAAAGACCCATCCACCAGCTGGCTGGAGGCACTGAAGGATACGGCAACGAACCGTAAACAGTGGCGATCGTGTTGTCATTTTCTGTCGGATCAGAATGACTGAAGAAGTGTTTGTAAAGTTAAATAACATTTCGGTCTTTGCTCATCCTGCTCTTGTAAATACAGTCCCTATCCAAATTGTATATTCAATGTATCAATATAAACGTGAAGCAAGATAAGAAAGGCGGCGCTCATCGGGGCTTGCTTTCCTGTTTAACGTTGAGCGGTGATGACCAATATTTTAGGACATGCTTCATGCATGAATCTATTGCAAGTGGCCGCCCCATAGCCACCAGAGACCACCACACGAGGGGAAGGGAAGCTGGTAACCGTGCCCCTCATACACGGAGTGCTGCAGAACCGCATAAAATCACATTAGATCAGGCATGGAAACCAGCCGGGAGACAGCAAATCGCCATTTAGCACCAAATTGATCGGAAGATTTGGGATTCAAAATTCTGGCCTTACTGATGACACATGTTCAATCCATCTGATCACCGCCGGTCATACAGACGTCACTCCGGGAATACCCGGAGATCACAATTATAGGATAAGCTTAGGGGGACGAGAACACCTAACCTGATACCATGATCAAAAAGAACAACATCTAGTGAAAGGGACCAAATGCGGAAATGAGAGTAGATCCTATCCACAAATGTGAATAACTTAATTAACAACACACTAGAGAGAACATCTCTAAAGATGATGACAGAAATCGGCGATGACGGAAATCAACCCACATGTACCGACAATCTGACAACAGAATAAAAGCCACTAACAGATTAATCAGAAATGTGTAGTATGTTCGATTCAATACTGTTGAATAACCAGTAGGAGGATAGGTTATTTTGAACGTACTGCGACTTGATTACACCATGATCCACTCGGTGAACCTAATATGCCAACACTGCGATTCGGCGACCGATCTACCAACGGTCGGGAAAACTTATCGACAAACTGCACATCTGCGTTACGATTCTGACAACTTAAGGCAGACTAATGAAAACTCCGCATTATGTGACCACTATTATGATGATGAAAGGAAAGCGATTCAGTTGCAATGGTTAGACTAGCTTCGTCCATTCACTTTTATACAACATTAAACAATGTTATCTTGCATACAGCGTACAGAATAGACGTATAGTTGCAGTCAACCAGGAGACATTCAGTCCATTTTGAGTATTTCACAAAGATGACAACGGGGCTTTTCCGTCTGGCAGATAAATGGCAGCACCTACTTGTTTCGTAGGTAGGGGGATTGGTGGCGGTCTCTTTGGTCGTGAATTGCGGCGTTGACAACTTTAGGAGATAGTAAAAGGCAAACATTATTGACTTGTTCTACGACAACGTACCACCGAACACCTCAGGATGATCGGTATGTGCCTCAGGCGCCGAGTTAGGTATTCAATTGAAACATCTTTCGAAATGTCCCCAAATGATCTGCATCTCACATAGCATCTATTGAGGAAGTCCTACTCATTGCCTTCTGGTGACTGGAAGGTTTCCACTAATGTATGAGGGCGAAGACGAATGCCCGACGCCCTCCACCAAGTTGGTTGATCCTCGGTAATTAGTCTGCAGGAGGTGGCTAAAACGTGATCAAAACTACTAACCACAGACGGCGTACGAAGCTCACAGCACTTGGCATGCCGGCATCTCTGGCAAAGGATGTCTAAGCCCATCCGAATGGCTCGTGACCTGACCAATCAGTCACCGCTCCCCAGTAGATGCGTTATCCCCAGCTCTTCCTTCTGTATCGTGTGTTAGATTGCTTGGTCAAAGGCTCGGGGTTGGATCTCTTCCTACTTAGATTTGAGCAACCGAGTAGTATCAATTCACAGAAGAACCATGGACCCCGATGGATCGCCAGTAGCGTGAAAATGGGGAATGGGAGAACTGTCATGCGCGGTAAACCATGGACTTTGTTCCTTTGTCGTTCCTCTTTCGTCCTTCGCAATGATTTCGATGGTACAATATTTATATTCAGATTCGTGCTTATATATATATATATATATATATATATATATATATTCAGGAATCAAATCCTGTCCATGAACTGGGTGATTTACTGTAATTGGCTATATTGTGATCGCTCGAGCGGTTTTTTAATACAAATGCCATTAGTAGTAACTATTGGGACTGAATCCTTTGCACAAATCAGTACAGTCCAAGTCCCGCTGAAACCATCGTAAAGGATAAGAGTAATGAGTGAGAAAGAGAAGAGGAAAATAAACATTATTAAGAGTTCAACACACACGTTAACTCTTCCATCCTAAGACTCTATATTATCGGTTGCCCACCAGAATCCATAATTCGTTCATGGGCTTGATACTACTCTGTTGCATAAACCAAATTAGAGGGGCCGGATGAATTTCATATAAAACCAGCTGATTAGGCAACAAGATAATCCACATTCAAGAGCACAAGATTTCTCTTCCCAATAATCAAACTGTCAAACCCGCTATTTGGGTCAATGGCAATTTGTAAGCTACACACTCTATTGTTTGGTTGGCATAGCAACAAAAACAATGATTCCGTACCAACAATTCAACTGCTGTTATCAGTATCCCCGTAAAGAAAATTGTCTTATCGCGTTAGATTTATTCTCCGAACGGATTGCAAGACTGATAATATAGAAGTTTAACCTTTCATGTGAATAAAAAAACCCAAGTCACAGCACGTGTTCAGCTCGTCAACGATGAACGGTTTGTCTGTTTCGTCAAACTGGGATTTTTGATCCAGTGGCTAACACTGGATGAGGACAGTTATGATGAGCTATAAGCCCCACTCCCCATCCCCACGTGTTTGGCAGACCAGTCCATGGAAGCTGATGGACCCATTTTGTTCTGCATGATCCCATGAGGATCTAGCGGATATTCCGCAAAACAATAATAATAATAATAATGACGTAAGTAAAACATATATGTTCTCTTGGGAAATTACATGAGGCTATCCCACTTAACCCATCACGACGTTGTGTACATTTGCTTCCTGTGTTATTTCTCTTGTACTATGATTGACTCTTCCACTGAGTTGGATAATTATCGATCATTGAACGGAGAGCAAACTGCCGCAAACTTTTGGATCTTTATCAAACTTAACTAAGCATATTTTTACCCATTTCCAACAAACTCACCAACGTGAAGCTGTATGTTTGGATCTGACCGGTGGTGATCAAGCGGATAAGATCGGGACGTTTAGACGTGAGGGTCGTGGGCTCAATTCCTCCCACCGTCGATCAACTCCCTAAGTCGTGTCCATTCCCGAAAATGTACAGCATTGTTTCACTATCAAAAGAAATAAAAGATAACAGCCAACAATCGCATTAAGAATACGAGTGAAACTGACTGTGTGCATTACTTTGGATCGGTTATTGGCTGCCATGACCGTTTAGTTCGCATACGTGCTTAGATGCGGGACGATATGAATCCCAAATTTACCAATTACTTTGGTGGTAGATGGCGATTCCCTATTGCCAGACTAGTTGCGGCATCTGATCTACTAGGATCTCATGTTGTTGGTTCAATCCCCGCGTAGCAGCTTCCATGGGAGATACTACTTCCACTACATCACGAATGCGTCAAGTGTGCAACAAAAATATTTAGGACCGAAGATTTCCCTGGCTTAGTAGTCACAATGTCACAATATTGACATGGTGTGACGGATTTCCTGCCTCCATGACCCATCGAACTATATAAGAAGGCTTATCTCGAGCCAAAGATCCAATCATACCTGAGTAGAGGCTTGTAGATGGAGGTTCCTGGTCCTCCAGTTTGGCGGATAATTTGAACTGAGAAATTCAATCGGCAGGTTCGTGTTAGGACCAAAGGATTTATTTGGGAACTCTAATTGTTCTCCTGCTTAATTACTGAACGCCTTAGCGATATCCGTCCAAAACACCTTCAGCGAATAGCGGAACACAAGGAATTCCATAATGCATGAGTAGTCGCGCAGGCAAATCAGAACCCCACTGCTCATCGCCTCAAACAGGAGGGGTAGTTACTATTACTACTCGGAGCTCCCGTGGTGGCTTAGCACCCCAATGCCTTATGGGTAGTATTTTTGAATCAAAGGCTCCGGTTAAGGTCCCAGAGAAGAACCTCTATCCTGCGGGCAGCTGCAAACTATCACTCGTCCAAATACCTCCATTACCTTTTCTACACAGAATCTTACTAATTTCCATTATCCGATGGAGACCATCCAAGACACCATGAGAAAACCGCAGCTCGACTGATTTATCGGACGGTAACATTAGAAGAGAGACAAGGAATAATTTAGACGGAATATTTCGCACGCTATAATGGGTAGAGCAACAAGCGTAGCCCTTTTCTGCACATAAGCCGATATTTCATCTTTTTTCGATTTGTTTCTGCCTTTCCTTGTCCCCTTGCTGGATGATAACCTACACATCATCGTGATTTTAATCACGCACCAACACTTCCCCTTAACTTGTTCGATCTGAATGATCCATCAATCTCTCCAATCAGAAATATCTCCACCTTAGAATTATTACCAGCAATCCCGAATCATTTTGCACTAAACTATGTGCCTCAATTTCAACCAGTGATCACTGTCTATTACTTTTAAAACTCAATGTTAGTTCTAAATAATAATGCCAACTTTTTGTAGATACACTCGATCTAATTTTTGATATCTGTTATGCCCTGAAAACATTCTTTCTCTGTAGTGGCCGTATTGCTTCACCCACACTTAAGGCCTTAAGGAGACGGGAGGGAAACTTCGTTAAATTAAGGGATTCCCAAAAAGTCGGATTCCTTTCATCTTTACTATCAAAGGAAATAAACCGAATCGACTCATCGTATGCTGGCCAACTCCTGACCAGTTGCAACAGCAGACACCTCTGGCAAGGAATTCGGCTTTTGTATGAAAAGAAAACGAAACCAATGAGCTGTACTGCAGATGTAGAAAACATAAACCGAGCGTTTATTCATCCACGTAATGGCACTGCATTTTCATGGTTCCCCGATTAAAGGCACTGATGTAACACCCTTTTCTAAAAAAAAGTGTTCATACTACTTTGCTCGACCTGATGATATGCCTTCACTTCTAAAAGTGTACGGTGCAGCTTCACTTACTGATGCATTCACCTTGCTTCTTAAGACATCCTTACACAAACATTCCATTCCCGAATTTTGGAGACCAGTCACTATTGTGCCCATCCCTAAATCTAGTAACTGAAGTATTCCAGCCAAACGTCTTCATCTCATCGGTCGTATATCATGCGGTCGCAAACTAACGGGACGGTCCGTCTAAATTTTTCTGTTAGTGTCTACTTTGGCTGAGTTCATAATATCACCGAATCCTTAGATGCACCTGCCAAATCTGTCCGATGTGCTTTTCTTAGATTTTTCTCTGCATTCGACTCTGTTCCACGGTCTTTATTTGTTCGTAAACTTGAACACTTCGACTGTCCCATGAGCATCCTGGCATGGTTACCAGAACATTTCACCGACAGAACTCCGTGCGCAAGACTGGAAAGAAACGAATCCACACTGTTGGTAATTAATTCTGGAGTCCTTTACAGACCTGTCCTTTCTCCTTATTTGTTTTCAACATACAGCAGCAACCTACATGCTCGCTCCCCTGATCAATTATTCTAATATGCGGATGAAATTGCCCTCTGTCAGCCCACATCTGGAACTGACGATTTCCTGAACTTTTCCAACAACTTGTCACTCATCCACGGTTCTTTTCTTCGCTCTGGCTTAAATATCAAATTGTCAAAATGTGTCGAATGCTTGTTTACTTTTGCCGGTAGGCTTACCTAGCATACCCTTTTTTTAACGGCAGAATCACTCACTAGGGTTGATTCCGTCAAGTACCTGGGAATTAATATTGATAAACACTAAAGATGGTCATCTCGCATTTCCAATTGTGCAAAAGATCTTAGAAGACTACCATTTTACCTAAAAAGACCGCGGCATTCCCAGGTTAGGCAAAACACTATCTCCCTGTTTGTTTACCGGTTTGATTTTTCCGCTCTCCTCTATCGTTCCCCTGTCACTTTTGCTGGTTTACCAAAGAAAGACTACAGAATCCTTCGCCACGATTTGTCAGATTTCAATGTTGCATCTTGCATACCACTGAAAGAACTGTGCACCAAACTGTGTAACGTGCATTTATGTGTGCGAAAAATTTACACATAAAACTCTTTCGAATCCGTTCAATTCCCTAAATAGTGATCTTTCTAAATGTCGCTCTCATACCAAACACGTTCTAGCTTCTGTTTCATGCCCTCTAGCATAAATACCTAAAGGAATTCAACTGTTCACGACCTAGGTCGAATTCTCGCCAATCGAGAATGGAATACGACTGATCTTCTACATAATCTCTTGTGAATTTCAAACATTTATTATTCGCTACGCTTTTTTCCAACTCTGTAATCTGATGAGGTGACGAATGCCTCTATTTCTGACAAAAATGCGAGCAATTATGTACGCAAACGTCCAGACAATACAATATGATATGATAATCTCAATAATTCAGAGATTACGCGCAAAATATTGAGTAGTGGGGTTTACCCTTTAGAAGCATTTAATCTAAGTAAATTGAGATGGGCAGAATGTGTTTTGTACTTGTCCACAAAAAACAACTGCATCGTTTTACACTGTCCTCCGAGGCGGATATTGGCTAGAACATGAGTCGAGATGATCAGTCGATGACGTATGTGGTCCGTAAAGTTATTATTTCTCAGTCGACTTCTTGCTACTCCTCCTCTTTTTTGCTTTTGGACGCGCCACGCTGTGGGCCAGCAACCAAAACCATAGTACTTTGCTACAAAGCTAATGGCTGTAAAAAAAACTGAACTAAACTAAACTATCCTCACAGGCACTGGCCGCAAATTGAGATCGATCATGACTTTCCCAATCGATAAGCGTGAAATCAAAATTTTCTGAAAATGTCACATTTATTATGTACAGCAAGAGCGACACTCAAAGTGAGGAATACAGGCCCCAATGAACAGCACAAATATTGACCAAGAATGT
Source organism: Fasciolopsis buskii (assembly GCA_008360955.1). Lineage (NCBI taxonomy): Eukaryota > Metazoa > Platyhelminthes > Trematoda > Plagiorchiida > Fasciolidae > Fasciolopsis > Fasciolopsis buskii. The sequence goes on along the minus strand of LUCM01007780.1, from coordinate 140,984 downwards.
CCCGAACTATAGACTACTCCACGCGAAGAAAACTCGTTAGAATTAAAACACGATGAGTTCCAACACAAACAGGAAATGAAACAGTTGCGTTTCACTAGGTGCCTCCACAGAAGATAGAATAGTATCTTGTTTATACAGAATATGTCTGTGGAGTTTTATTGCATCAGTAGACATACAACTGGAACCCAGAAAATCCCACTGCCAAGAAGACTCGTCAAAGCTTCCATTTCTCCGACTCGAATACGGATAACATATGCCTGCCATATATCCTAAATACATCGCCCTCAATCGCTCATGGGACAGACGGTCAAAGAAACCGATACAGACCAGAGGTAATCCAATCAATATAACGAGAGCTTTCAACGTTTTCCCCAATGAACATTGGAGTTTCTGATGCGCTCGTATTCCTGAGTAGATGGCATACTCTCCCGTGGCGGTGGCTTAACGCTAGTTGGCCTGAAATCTGACGACATGAATTTGATGTCACCAGTGAGATTTCCGACGAACAGTATCACACGGGGACTAAAGTATCCTCGTACAATTATTCTTTTGGATGCTTGAAATATTACTGAAATGGACAATGCACATACCATAGCTTCTATGACCGGTAACCACGACCGAAACCTAGAATGTCCTAAAATCGCATAACGTCTTCTTCATGGGCAAGGCGTAGCAACAAAATTTCCGTCTACCACTAAATTGTTGGGTTATCCAAGGGAACCGTTGTGTCAGATAACTGTTACATTACTATCAGGATAACCAATGGGGTTGGCATACAGTTGAAGAATTTCTAGTCGCCTCTGATGAAACAGCGAACGAACTTTTCAACATGGAACATCCATTTGAGATCCTAATCCATTCACTGAAATGAACCCGGACAAAAACAACTCAAAAAAATGATCCAATTACACAGGCCATGTGATGGAAAGTAACGGGGCAAGTTTATTTATCGACCAGTAGATTACTTATCGTCAGCAGATATCACCATGCATTCTACTGATCATCAGAGAGGACACCTTGATTGTATACAAGATAAAAGATACAAATCGCGAAACTGAGCGACAGTTCTGTGCTAAGTGTTCGTTTATAAGCACCCAGTGGGTTACCACAGAGTAACTGATTTTCAGCGGTCATCCTTAAAGCAGACAAATGCGCGTGTGGTGTGATACAAAGTACTTTGCAGCGAACGTGAACTGCCGCTCAGAATCAAACGTTGTGATGCATTACGCGTGTATTTGCCACGCGCATCAGAGAAGGAAGAGTATTAAAAAAATCAGTCACTGTAGATCATACCCGTGGAGATCTTCTTTGGATCCGAACCAGTTTGCTACACCTGAAGATTCTGCCTCGAACCCCGCTGCATTTGAGGCGCCAGCCCGTGGAAAAAATAAACAACAAACTCGACATTCCCCGTTACAAAATTAACGGACTGAAGACACAGAAAACTAGACCGATCATCTTGGCTATTCAACCACTCGGGATCAAATTTCCTCGGGTCCATTATTACCAACACAACGGGATCTAACATCCTTCACATATGAGTCTAGTCGACGGTATAAGCTCCATGACCTCCACAGCCTACTACACGAAGGAGGGAATAGGCAACAATGACCTTCAAAACTGAGGTGGCACAGAGCCGCACGAGATCCCAGTAAGTGAAGCCGGGTAATTAGCCGAGCGACTGCCCCATCTACCACCGGCGGATCGGGGATTCGAAACACCAACCTTCTGGGAGCGAGAAATACTTAATTCATCCGACCACCGTCAGTCCTAAAAAGTTACGAGCATCCTCTCGGTCACAGATCAATGTTCATAAAGCGACCGACCGATGAGGTCACAGTCGTAGATGAAAACATTTTTATGGCCAACCAGGCATTGTGACCGCATGACGAAGCATTTCAAAACCTAATCACACTCTTCTTTAGTAAAATACTGCGGAATACAATGAATATCCATTCACATCTTGGAATGAATGAAGTAGTTACCTTGTTTGGCTGACGAATAAGCACTTCTCAATATAATATCCAGATAACTTATAGAATGAAACGGAAAATGCTGCACCACGTGATGAGTAACTGGGACCAAATATTTATTAAAAATAGCGTTGTTTGTGAGTTTTAATGAGCTGACGTATCGATTATATTTAACACGAAAGTCCCTGAATCAATCGAAGGACTGGCCTAACTCCACCGACGGAGATGTTTTCAGTAAATGCATATTTATATATATACTTCTATAATGTACTCTTCACTTGGAAACTACCCGAAAGGCTGATAAAGGACAGAAGTGATGCAGCCAACACCAACGAACAAACAGACTGACAAACAAATGAACAGACAAGGGTCGATAACAAAATGCGACGGAAGAGAGTAGTGATATGTATTTTTGTTTATCCTCGTTTGGATCATCCGCATCATCATTTCTCTTCCAACATGTTGATTATCGTTACGAGGAATGTTCTTATTGTTAGGTGTATAGGAGACAGAGAGAGTTAGCAATATCACATTAGCAGCTAGGGCCAGGGAATTATTTGAGCGGAGGGATGGGGGCATTTTCACAGCCATAGATAATTCAACCATTTGACACAACGAGTGTGTTTATATCTCGAGTCATTACCGGATTTCTAGTTCAAAGCGGGGAACGAGCATGTCTTGACGAATTGAGATGGGGCACCGCGGAGTTTTGGGGAGAGAGAGAGAGAGAGAAAAAAAAGGAAAAATAGGTATAAAAGTCAGGTCGATAGTGTGCGGAGAGGGAGATGAAGGGGACAAACTGATAAAGATGGTAAGTGATCAAAACTGTGAGGCACATGAATGGTGAATGAGCATTGAATAATGTCCAGAATCGATCTGGTTCTGTACGAACTCCGACTATGAAACCAAAATTGGCATAAGTGGCACCGAGTGCAGGACAGGGACTGAATATCACTAAAATAGTCCTCTAACCTCGTGACGTTAGGGTTTGTTATACATTGAGGATGAGGATAAGAGGCGAGAGTCGGAAAACTTGGAAACGAAAACAATAATATGGACTGGTTAAGAACAGAGCAAACACATGTGAAAAAAATAGCATTACATCACAGGAGCGGCCGAATAGAGAAAGAAGTTGCGGGTAATCTGTGAAAAGAAAAGAGGAGCAGGGTAATGGTTCACAGTCGAAGGTGTACCGTAACGCTGACAAAAAACCAGAACAAAAGACAAACAGAAGAGACGATTTGACAGAAGGGCTTTACAAATTTCTGCGAACCAAGATATTCCACAAGGAATGGAATATGAACAGATAAATCAGGCACTTTTCACACGCAGGTAGCTGGGCAACTAGTCTGGAATAAAATAGGCTGGTAATCCACAAGAATGATTATGCACATGTGCTCTTGTAAGTAGGAGTATGTAACAGCGAGCTTGTCGCGCTATGGACAGGGATTCAGCAGCATTATGATGGTGACCTATGATCAAAATGCTATGAAAGACAAGATGTTGGGCTGTGTACCGCGCACGGGGTGCGCGACGGAATGTGAAGCGAAAGAGAACGGAAGATATCTGAGAACAGCTGACATAAAGTTAGCCAACAGGCCCGAACACATTCGGACGAACAGTCTGGTCGTACAATGAAATCAACCGGAATAACCGGGATTTGTTCACCACCAGGCAGTCGAATCACCTGCAGTTGTGGTATTGCTCACTGCTGGCGTGTTTCCAAACGGATTACCAAACCCGCCTGCACCAGCCGCAGAGCCGGCACCAGCACCGGCACCGCTAGCACCGAAACCAGTAGAAGTGGTGGGTTTCCTCGCAAACGACTGGATCTTATCCAAAATTGATTGACCCCCACAAGGTTCGCTAGTGCCACCCACGGAAGCGGATGGTGCAAAACCGGCAACGGATTTTGCATGGGTATACCCATTGGTGTCACCGTGATTGTCATTGCTAGAAGCAACTTGCAAACTATAGGCTCGCTCCGGCGAACCGGGCAGTTCGAGGAATTCCAACATTCCCGCATCCATAAGTCGAAATTTCAAATCGGCCAACGATTTCCGCGTGCTTTCCAGATCTTCCTCGGTCACAGCCAACTTCTTATTCAATTCCAGCATATCCGTCTGTGATCGGGATAGTTCGGCCCGGGCAACTAAACAAAATCGACGGAGAAGAGGAGCAAGAATCACATACAGCCATTCATTAGCATTATAGATGATAATGACTGAAAACATACAAGGGAAACAATTAGCCAGAAACGATTCGAGAGATCTAGGAAACGAATCGAATATCTCTAAGAATTTTAAAAAAGATCGGTGACACCCCGTGAGTACTTTTAGTTGTAGAGTGATGGACGATTACGTTTTTTCACCGCATAGCCACTAACCAGAAATATTTTACCGCCGAGCAGACGCACCGGTCCGAACTTGAGACCGCGGTTCCTTTTTATTGAATATTCGGTGTCATCCGATTAGCTACTTACTATACCTAACTAATTCCGACCTGATGTGGTTCTATGCGACTCCAATTTCGAGAGTGATGATTACCGATTCACTCTTCCTCCCGTGGAGCGGGCCATAGTGGCTATGGAGCATGTCCCGTCAACTATAATCGCCTTTTATCTCTTATTCCTTTTAATAATGAAACATCAGTGCACATCATCTTCAGGAGGAATTTCCCGGCCAACAGAGGGCCGCCAAGTGGAAGAGTTGACCGGGGGTGAGAGAAATCTAACTCGCAACCTTCACGTGAAAACAATGTCATATTCACCGCTTAGCCATTGACATCAAAAAACATCCAAGACGTTTCGTTCATAGTTGTGGTTCGGTCGAAATAAGCCTTATTGTAACAACTTTGTTGCTCGAAAATTGACCATATGGTTGAAACAATGCGCTTTCAAAAATTTTCACAGGTGAATCAGGTACCGATTTAGGAAAATGGAGAGAGAGGTCTTGGGTAGGATGACATTTGGTCGCGGTTACGATGGAGTATGACAATGAATTTCGTTAATTTTTAAGCAGCCCATATGGGTTAGACAGATCCTATTAGGTGGGATATTCTGTTGATTCCCTGGTATTTTGTCCATGATGAAAAGCTTCGGAGAAGAACTGAGAAAAAAGTCGACACGCTGAGATTAATCTCACCGGTCGACAGTGAACAGAAAAGACTGGTCATAAACAAGCAACTATACAGCTGACTGCGCCGCTTAGTCGTTCCCTGCTCACATCTCCCATCCTTTAACGGATGGATGTCGCAACTCCCTACGCACTCCCCGTCTGGAATTCTCACTCGACTCCGAAGGTTTGGACGTGTATCCTTTCTTATGGTTCCATGGAGTAACTGCTACCACCACTTATGCTCTCGGAAATCGAACTCGGACCACTTCGCCGCACATTTTTATCCACCCAATGAAAAAGTACACACATTACTAATCTCATTATGGCCATGAAAAAGTGCGACTTGCAACGAATGAGTGGCTCGAACTTCTAAACAGCACTCAAGATGTCTGAACCATGAAAACAAATAGAATCACTATGATGTTGCCGTTTGGTCATTTGTACCTGCGCGAGCCGATGGGGGAGAGAGCAATAGGATTATCTCAAACATGTCATCGGTGAACTAGACGCATTCGATCATTCCTAGCCGCAAAAACAAGTCGTTTAGTTTCACATGTGTGACAATGATGAAACTCAATCGGTTGACAACAAACGCACTATCACATGCATCGAAGCCGGAGAAGTGTTAATGAACAAAACCAGCAGTGCAAATGGCTCCGTATCCCTTGACCAGCCCCCCTCCCACCCCACCCCTCGAACGAAACTGGAAGTAGAGTCAAACACTCGACTGTTGGAGCAGGAAGAATCGGCCGGTCCCGATGAACTCCACCAATTTCTTCTCAAATCGGGTAAAAAGGAACTACTGGCTTCGTGACAGTTCGTGAACGAGGAGTGTATTCTACCAGCATGGGGTAAGTTACTGATTCTACCCATCTTCAAGAAAGGCACACACAGTGCCGGTAGCAATCCCCATGGAACCAATTTAACCCCAATAGTTACTAAGGGCTTCACTCCGATAATGTTGGCCAAAAATAATAAAACCACCACCACCAGGGCGACAGCAAAACTGGCGATAGTCTTATCGTTACGGGAATCAAAAAAGGTATTTATTCCTGCCAAAAGCGAACACCTCGGATGAGAAGAGCAACAAGATCCGCAATTCATAAGGGGTTGAACTATACAAGCGCCTAGATTTTCCCTTGTTTTTTTACCTGGATCATTAGGACGAGGATGGTGTACGTTGAAACATCGTAACCATTTGTTAGGAAATCCTGCTATGACAAGTTGGGGAAGAACTGAAATATAGATTACTTTGTCACGTGATCTTCCACGTCAGTGCAAGATCGTTCTAGACGTCAGGACTGACGTGTGCATTTTTTTGGTCAATTAGGCATTCTAATTGGTTGTGAACAAGCGATATTGTGAGAATCCATGCAAGAAAGCAGTTGGTAAAGAAATGTTGTAACTTGTACATCTCGTTCCATACGTTTTGTATTAAGTTGCACGGTAACATGTAATAGCTTCTCCTTCGGTTCAAAGTATTAGAAGATTGATTAACGTCCTGATGATAACCGTACCGAAACACAGTACTGAGTGATAGACTGTTAGTAATGCATATACACACAGCTAATCAAAAGTTCGGGAATCCTCAAGCAAAATACATGGACGATCTAACAGTCGACGCTCATAATACACAATAGGTAAGTATCATTCTCCAGTTTAATTCCAAACCGGATGAAAGAATACGGAGAATGACCGACGAACATTGTCCAAGCTGTGAGTTAACAAGAAACTGTCAACGTTCAACATTGCTAGTCGAAGACCAACGGAAGTCCAGGAGAAACTAAGAACAAATGTCGAACATGGTGGCATCTAGGGACGACAAATTTGGACAACGCATCCGATCAACAAAGTATATCAGGCGTTACCTGCACTCAATCAAACCAATGGCAAAACGAACGACAATCATTAGTGTTTCTGCATCGTAGTTCCTAGGATAAAGTGATGAATGTTGATCAAGTGGATTGAATGTTTGCCTAGATATTAGATTCCGTAGAAAACCGGTCACGTCTGTGCTAAATTTCAATATGTCCCTGCTAACTGCCATGTTATACCACACTTCCAAACTTATCCACTAGAGTAACCACGGAGTATTATCCCTTATTCACGCTCACCTTACAAGAATAACTAAGATCACGATATTCGCTGTGTGGAACTGGGATGGTGACAGCTGCTCAATAGTGGGTGTCTATTTGCGTAATTCACGTTTGACAATCCGGACGGTGGTCAAGTAGATTAAGCGTCTATCACCAGGAAGAGCAGAGATTCCAATCCTAGATCTCCCGATCACTTTGGTAGCAGACGGCAACTTACTATCACCGCCAGTCAACTTCAACTATTAATCTCCGATAGGCCGAGATTCTCTTCATGAACTGTGTGCTTCTACATAGAGCCCACGATTACTTGCGATTTATGTTTTCTGTTTGACTGACTACCTTTCGGACCTCACTTTTCACCCACAAACCGTAGGTCATCCGGTAAAATATACACATGGTAAACACCAGAGTCCAGTTTCGTTCTTGTCAGAGCACGTCGGTAGTGTATATTCACCGCATATGCACAGCTTGAGGCCGGACTTTCCAAATGAAAGGCAAGTGTGTTACCACTGCACCACCAGCTACAGTCCAGACAAATCAGAAGTATCGAGGTAAGTTTGTCTGAATGTCGTCCTTAATCACAGTTTCCAGTGCCCGACAGCCTCGAAGTGAGATACGATACACGTCCCGTTAAATCCTGTCGAATCTCGTCCACCAAGTGTGCTTTGCCCCACCGTTAGCAAGAAAAATTTACAAATAAATTATCCGAGGTAGCTGTGTGCATGACGATATATTTCGTCACTTCACGATTATGGAATAATTGGACCAAAGCTACAGTATCACAATTAGAAATAATCAGATTGTGAATTACGCAATACTGGTTTGAAAAACTCCCACAGAACAACAAAAAAACAAGAGTATTCACAAATGCCGAAGGGATTTTGGCTATCCTTCATGCTAAACTCGGAGTATGCAAATAATGTGAATAACTGTACCTTTGGTTGTCGAACCATCTACACCCCATTCACAATCTTAATCGCATCCGTTGTGCGATTCATAATTCACTACAACCTTGCCTCAGTTTTCATTGGTTAATCCTATTGATCACAAACTAGCCATATTAACCTCAATACACGTGCTTGAATAGTTGAAGAAATGATCCCGGATATAGGATGCAAAAGCAAATTTAATTTACCTATTCAAACTTGTGATGCGAAAAACCTCGTTTTCATGGGTGGATAACGGGACAATGTTCCCAAATGTGGTTCGGATAGAATGACAATAGTATGCGGTGGAGGACGCGCTACTATGTTGTGTTCACAATGGGACCAAAACTTATGACATGTGATAAGAAACGGGCTAAAAACGGCAAAGTGTAGCAAAAATGTACATCCATTTGCCACTCAGATTGATTGGCCTACGCTGATGCATACGATTCTGTTTGTAATTCGTAGAAAATGAATCGCTTTGTCAAGTTACTTGATAGAACTACTTTCAGTTGTATAAGATCATTAGAACGAAATCACAGTGAAATCAAAGAGATAATTTTGTTCATAATTATGGATTTTGACGTTTCCGTTTGAATGAATTAAATTAGCAAATGGCGATGATCAAATGGATTAGGGATCCGTCACTTCAAAAGGGTCAGAGACTCTCCGATCAACTTGGTGGCCGATGACCATTCGTTACCACACTTGATTCATTGGGATTTCATTTGATTCCATACCATCACAAATTTCAGGGCCACGGATACCGATCTCCGCCCCTCGTCCTTCGTCTCAGTTCCCGTGTAGTGAGCCCTAACGGCTAGGAGTATGTCGTTTCTACTACACTCATGCGTGAAGCGTTATGAAAATAAAACAATCGAATAAGAAAATTGAAACAGAGAGAATAGTAATTACTTTGTGCATCTTTCTCCATTTGGAAAGCGAAGTCGATAAGTTCCCGTTTGGACATATCTGTGAATAGAGAGGACGGAGAAACAAACGCGGATGCGTGAATTTTCGTGTACCAATGCTGGCAACATTAAGCATGAACATCAACAGGTAATATCCGGTGCGTGAATGTGTGCTTTACATGTGATTCGATCGATCCTAATCTGGGTGTGATGGCACTTGTGTGTGTGTGTGTGTGTGTCGGCAGAAGACTATCGGGTTGTATGCTGGGTAAGTGATTGAAAGTGTGTTCATGTTCAAATCAAATGGAAAGCAAGACGCAGAGCAAGAAAACAGTTGAAAGCCATGAAACTGTTACCTTTGTCCATTGGCAAATCAGTTTTATGAGGTACTATCAACTATATGGGACTCTTAGGGAGCAGAAGGTACAGTAGAAAAATACTGTTTGATAACAGAATATGTCTTGGCCACATTAACCATAAAAGTGACTCGAGACGTCTCCGTCAACTGACACTCGTATAGGCGTTAGATATGGCGCTGCACAACACTGATTGCCACATCTGTCACCATGCTCACAATATCATCGCGAGTCAAAGTGACGCGAGAAACAGGAGGTTGAAACCTCCAGCTCAATAGATCGATCAAAAAATCTACAACTGACGGAGCTGGGAAGAATTACATATGAATAAGCAACCTCTATGCAAGCATTGATGAGGTGTACGACGGACAAAAGCATTCAATGGAGTTTGAGACTGAAGAAGTCATAAGGGGGTACAGTTCAAAACGAGATAAAATGCACTCAACAACAAATCAGCTACTTTTTACAGGTAGCGATATTAATGACATGTGAGAATCACGTACAACACATTGCACGATGACGTGACCATCGTCGGTAGGTATAATCGAGCGAATAACAAAGCAAATTTATTTTGTATTCTCTCTCTTCATTTGGTTTACAGATTGAGTATAACCAGAGACTGCCACATTGGAAATCATTTCCGAAATTAATTGTGTTATCGTTCGGAAATTGCGCTCTGAGTGAAAAAAAACTCGTTGCGGGGAAAATGCTAGTGTGAAAACTCATTGAAACATTTGAATGTGAAATGCAAATCACCATTAATATCGATTGATTTAAGAGATTAACATTTCTCCGATAATAGGCCCGCCGAGCGAAAGATTCCACAACCGTACTGGTTACTGAGGTCATGTGAAACCGTTAGATAAATATGGAAACGGGCGCGGTGCAACAAATCAGAAAGTAATCAACATGATACCACTATTAGTAATCTATGCATTTATAGGAACGCGTTAAAACATCACAAACCAAAGACTTGTATAGACAGCATACGGAATAAACGATGTCAACGATGAAAAATCCTTGACCCAGACCCCGGTGGTAAAAACGCAGGAGTGTATTTTTTCCCCAAGGTCTGGCTGAACCGGACCCAGATAATTTAGTTCGTACAGCCAAACCTACACACGTACTAAAAGTCAATAATACATAAGTCACTCTCAATTATACTATTGTTTGAAATAATGACAGCCTCTACAAGCCCCAGTACAGTGAGGTGTGTGTCTCAGACTCCGAGTTGTCAATTCCCATTAAGCACCTCTTGAGGAGCTCACAAATGACCTGGCGTCTCAAATAGCCAAAATATTGACCAAGTGCTACTAGGTACCATCTAGTGGCAGAGGTATTCGTATCACTGTTTGGACGAGTCGGGGTTGACGCAGCAACCTTGGCGCATGAAGCAGACAGCATTACGCTCAACGCCATGTGCCAGAGGAGAGCACTGGGCATTCAGGATGTCATGTTACATTTGAAAGGCGTAGGAACCGAGCACTTCATCACCTGCTTCGAGTGGATTACGAGATGCGCAGAATGTCTATAGTCTTCCAGGTTAGAGCCCTCGATCAAATGCTTCCTAAGTCATCAATTTGGGCAAATGAGTGGCATCAACCCAGCTATGAGGACTAATATCAAAACTGCTCCGAACCATCTGAAATGGTTCTCTTCCATAGGATTTGTCAAGTGTGCGTTTGAACTCAAGTTGTAGACACTGGCACCCAATACACTTGACATTACGATCTTACAGATAACTCCACTTGAGGTGTGCCTTGTTTGAAAGCTATGAGAAGGAGATTTTAACGGACCAATTTGATGACAGTTCTGAAGTTGAAAAGTCATGTGCACTGTGCCGCAATGCGCCCGGTTCTGTTGTATAGCTATGAGACATTTAGTTCGTACGTTGTAGATGTTCATCGCTCGGAGGTTTTTGATGATCAGTTTCGTTTCGTATCGCTAGGAATTGATTGAGTGGCCGCGTGCGCAACGCTCGGCTTAGGAATCGAGCATTGGATTCCGGTTCTGAGAATATTCTATCGCAGCATATCCAGCTCAGTAGACTTCGTTGGTTGAATCACGTGTTACGGATGACAAACACTCGTCTACCATACCGCGATGTCGGAATGGTGATATTCCAAAATGTTTGTTGAGATCACATTAGGTGAACGTTCTCGAAGCCGTGCATAACAGTTCGTGGTTTAAAGCTGTGAGAAAAAAGGTACATGTTTTCACTAGTAACAGAATTAAATGCTGCTACCGGGTTAACTACATGTCCCACAAGGCAGATGATCGAACCCCCCTTTCCAATTACACTACGATTTTCGGTCCACATCAGCCTTTGTAAAAGAACAAAAATTCCACCCCCGTTGTATGATTAAAACAAGCAACGGTTTTGACAGCTTTTCGTCATTACTACTGCTGTCTTTTTGACGGAAACATTTACATTTTTCTTACGTCTTTCCACACGCGTCTTCTATTCCAGATATTCTAGTTAGCCGGCAGTGGTCAATTGGATTACAGACCTATCACCAAGAAGGGGAGAGGTTCGAATCCCAGATGCGCAAGTCATTTTGATGGTAGACGACAGCTCGCTATCGCTCCGAATGCAACTATGAGACCTCAAGTGGTTATATTCCTTTCCAAGTTTTAGGGTCCTGATTGACAATATCTCTCCCCTTCCTGTGTAGTGGGCCCTAGCGGTTATGGAGAATGTCCCTACCACTGCACTTACGAGTGAAGCATGTCATGGGAAATATCGTATCATTCTTTTCACATCAATAGATGCTAAACTAACAGGATATGGAACCCCAAGACGATTGCACTCTCCCTTCATTCGTCGCGAGGATCCACTTCAAACAAGTCCGTTTTGGTTTATGTCACAGTTAGATTCTTTCAATTAAGGCAATCTAGGACTGGTTCGCGAAGTCTGCATAAACTGTCCCTCTAGACTTTTCGTCGGAATCTAAGCATTGTCACATTCTAAATTGATCATTTGTTGAGGGCTGATCCGGCGAACACATGCAGACGTATATGCGTGTGCAGTGAACACATCCATGCATACAATGCATCCGTGGACAGTGATCAATCCAGCATATTTGTTTTAGCCCCAATGGGCACCGATTGTGATGGGTTCTTGGCACACATCAGACTGATTTCGCTCAGCTAGTTGCTCATGATACTTATGTTTGATGCGTGACTGACACATGAATTGCTTTTAGTGCTTACAAACTTCATGCTAGTACTTATTGTAGTATATGAGAACAAATTAATATACACATTCCGAGAGTAGAAAACCTGAAAACAGAACGTTTTGCTTATCCTAAGTATCTAGTACAATGAGTAGTTGAAGATTATACAAAGAGAAATGAATACAACCCACTGGATAAGCGATCGATGGTCGCCCGGGAATAATTCAGAGGCGACTGACCTCTCTGGTTTTCATCCACATTAGTGATTGATCAAAAAGTTTTACAGCCCTTTAATCAAATCCACTAATAAATCATTTTCAAGACTGTGTCAATTTGATATATCCAGCAGTGAAAAATGCTCACTGTAAACAATCTTTATGTGACAATTTATAGCGGATATGCCCACTCCAGCAAGCTCTGTATCTACTTCCGTACCCGGGAGCCTTAACCTCGCCACAGATGCTTTTCTGTACTACACAAATTTAGACCGCATACCACCGGAATTCCTGGGGAAATTTAGGAAGCTTGATTTTGTGGTCACTGATAGTTCTCCATTTTGCAGCGCCCTACCGATCCGGATACGCCGTGCACGAGTAATGAATGCCAGGGTATGCATGCAAGCGCGCAACTTTGGCTAATAGTGATCATCTGAGTGATCAACTATCCCAGACAGTACCCACCAACCGATGTTAGTGAAAATAGACAATGAATACGGGGACGGACGTGAACGCAAATTCAAGTCACTAGTAGTGGTTTGTCAGGCGCGCTTGGTGTTACCACGCGACGTGTCCTGTGGACCGACATATTGGTTTAGTTGTGTAGATATTGATCTTGATTGATACGCCGACTGGGCTTCGGCTCACGTTGGTTTTGTTTTGGTCAGTCAAGCAACCCTTTCGAAAGCCATTGTCCTAGTGCAGAATATAAAAGTGGCACCGGAAGACAGCGTTTCTCCATGTGTCGATAAATACGACTCCTGGTGATTCGGATTGCATTACAAATGCTTGTTCATCAAAGCTAAATTCGGCTCCTACACTCTACGGGTAAAAGGAGCCACTTAACACGTGTGCAATAGTTTAGTGTGTGAGCATACAATTTCGGATGGTGTAAGAAGCACACTACTGCAACTGAAATGCGGAAAATCAATACAAATAAAAATCCCATGCAACATGAAGTTAATTAATCAACCAACTACCAGATCCGAATACTGAAAGCGGGTATGGCGGAATCATTTCGAAAACTAAGGAACGAACTAGTGAGATACTCATCAAAGTTCAGTAGGGATATTGGAAGAAAATAATCGTGACCTCTGACAAAATCACGTCCAAAAAGGCGAGGAAGCTTAAGAAAGATCATTCAGCCGAGGTAGCCGAACAAAAGGAGCAGAGCAATCGACAAGAGGTTAACAGACTACACCAGGGAAAAACAAGCGGAGCGAAAGAAGCAGCAAGCAGACGTTTGAGAAATGAGGAAAAATTCAAATAATTACAGATAGTAATCAAAATTTTTCGAAAGGAAAAAACGTGGCCGGCAGTCCAGTCGATTAAATGTCTGTCATCAAGGCAATCAAAGATGTGCCTGTCACTTTCGTGGCAGACGAAAAACTGCTGTCGCCAGGCTGGTTACCAGACCTGACCTATTGGGATCTTATGGGGTTTTACGTCACTCCGCGTAGTTGGCCCTAGAGTCTATGGGACAGGTCTCATGCACTAAACACATGCTTATAGCATGTCATAAAAAAGCCGATACGGTAGCATTGAGTTAATCCTCTTTGAACCATACTCGTAGCTAAAAAACTGGCCCATTCCCAAATACACTACAGCAGGAAGACTGTGTACCCTTGGTTCGGGATACTTTAACGTAACCAAGCCCAATGGTACCTGCTTTCAGATCCGTCATGATGATCAGATAGATGTGCAAGTACAGGTGGTCATTAACGGATCCAACGGAGCGGGATACTGTTCCAAGGTCTGAGCCCCAAAGTTAACTAAGACCGATAACTTACCAAGCTAAAACAAAAAAACAGCCATCAGGGCTGTTTCGCAGATTCGACGAAAATGAAATGTCCATTGACGGGTCATCACCGAAAGCTCCATTCGAGATGTTTGAGGGATTAACAGTTGAATGAGTTTTTTTACTTAAGCATTGTTTCTTATATGTTCTTCTGTCGGTCGTCTGGGTTCTAGTTCGGTTCAACCAGGATAATCGAGCGAGAACGATCAAATGATCCCTGACCGATTAACACGATCATTACCTTTAATCGTCATAATCAAACGGTTTATATTAGATGCACAAGGTAGATCCCATTTGACGATCGCCCATCTCCAATCTTTCGGTCTCATTGTCCCTATCTTGATCTACGTTTCAAATGCCAACCCAAACCCCTTTGAGCATGTCAAAAAATCGGACCACTTTTTCCTTGTTCCAGAATTAGGGCGATTGGTTAGTTTCACACTGCGGTTCCTGAAATGCAATCGACCAGGTCTTTAGTGTACACCATTCATCTAAGGCGTGTCGGACGTGGTCCGTCTTCACTGTCGCATGACTCACCGAATCGAAACCAAGCGCCCTAGCGCTTTTGGTACCAGCTCGTGGCCTCACCCTATATGCATGATCTCTGAAGTCGTGCTAAGAGGCATAAATCCCAAATATGATGACAAGAATAAGTCAATCCGATGAAGATCTAGAGAATACCTGAGGGAAGAGACAACCTTGCGATACGGGAGGCGAGCGTTTGTCATTAGTACTAAAGTCTGCACAAAAGAGCACCCCTTATCCTTATTTCACAATTGCCAGGGCTAACTTTTGTGGTGATTTGGCAGGAGTAACAGGCATATGCAAACTACTCATTTGTTTCATGGGGATTTTATGCTCATCATGATGCAAAAACTTATGCGGTCCCCTGAATGAGCAAATGAATGAAGCGCGACATCCAAACAGGACAATTACTCTTTGTCGTATTCCATAGATCCTATTACTGATACCAAATGTATCGGCATTATTGTGGCAGGCATGTTTTCCCGATAAAGTGCCAGGACGAAAGTCCTGGTTGAATGGTCCTTGACAGCTAGTCCGCGGAAGATTGCGAAACTCTGATTGAAAAAAACGAGCGGGGTACGAAGCACATGACGCTATGCTCACCAGCACCTGTGGCACAAGAGTGTACTGGGCACTTGGATGTCGAGTTCCATCCAAAGGACAAACCTACAGAAAGTTTCGATTATTTCGGGATTGAGGCATTTTTCCTGGCCAATAGCACAACGTGGTATAATCGTACACCAACAGGATAATTGTCTTGGGAATGAACAGAAATGTTTTGGACGAAAACTTTCGGAAAACAATTTACCGTTATGATTCTTCAACGAACTCATGATCAACATTCAGCTTCCATTATTTGGATACGAGTATAAGGAGGAAACCGACCATAGGGGGTACGGGTATGGAGGCGATCGAACAGGAGAGTACTGGGCACGTACACGTCAAGTGCGACGACAACGAGAAATCTACGTGTGTTCCCATGGCGGTTTGTTCACACCTCCATCCATAAATGTCGTATTTAGACGAGACGCATAGAAGTTCGGGAAGTGCCCCACACAACAACAAAAATGGATCCAAAGCCACATTCCATGTATCGATTGCGTAAAGTGCCGAGTGCGCGCACAAAGTTGATCCACACGACCTCAAGTTGTGGTTACGCGACAAATGTTTCTATTTGTTTCCGATATAAATGCTACGAAATTAGGATTATTTTAACAAGAGCAAACGAAATATTGACATCCAGCAACATTACCGTATTTTCTGCAGGCGTGATAAGAAAAAAAACGAGTAAGGGGACTCAACCACCCGCTGTGATGCAGAAGCATAGCATTTGATAGAGCAATCACGTTTGAACGGAGAAGCAAACGACGAATTACCGGGGTCCGAATGACAAGCGGTGGTAGATGAACAAGAGCGCTAATGACGATGATGATGAGGAGAGCTACGATGCGTTATCAATCTGCTTCAACTCACGAAATAGTGGTGGGAAAATCGCACAAGTCGCATTAGACGCGCGAGTAGTCGGGCGACCACGGGCATAAAGGGGCTGATAGGCTGACGCGTATGAATAACAAACACACACACACACAAGCAAACAGCGTGATATTAGGAAAAGCAAGATCGCATATGAGTATGAGTTATCAGAATTACTTCGAACATGTGACACAAATAAGTAGTGAGCAAGGCAAAAGGATAGACCAGCAGTGCGTAGAACACGTCGTATCCGTTATTTCTTGTTTGTACCACAGGCTTTCATTAGCTACTCGAACATAAAGACTGAATAGCATTCGTATGGAAAAAGTGCCACCAATATCGCTGCATTTACGTCAGAGCTCGCTTCGTGACTGATGGAAACAGAGCCGCTAGAAACGGCAATAAAGATTCTCCTACGTTCGAACCACATCGCTACATTATTTTAGTTTACAGATCAAAAGAGAAGATCGGTTAGCAATAAAAAATTAAATTAAAACCTATTTGTCGAACTATTCTCAAGCGACTGAATGACTATTTGCTTACCATTACCTTCGGATTGACTGAAGCCTTTCATTTCGGTGAAACAATCACTACCATTTGATTGGTTAACGTTATGCATTTAGGTTCGTTGAACACGACTTTTACCTCATTTCCAAAACAAAAGACGACGACCAATGAAGAATGATTCTCGAAGAGAACACCGTGTAAAAAGGACGGAATTCACGGATTGCAAAAGTGGTAATATTTTGCTTGATACGGCGATGCACACACTGGCTTCTTTCAGTAGGGAGATCATGCGCAAACTGCTAGTTTTCTGAGGATGGGAATAATCAGGTAGGCGAGGATATACGAACGGAATTTTTCGCTCCTAAAAACTGCTAATAGCTTACGGTTCACGATACTCTGAAAGTAGACGCGAGTAGACGACATTCACCTCTCCCCGCAAAACAAAACGGAAGCGTGTGCATTTGGTCGCAGCTAACGAAATAGATTCTTGGCAAACTAATGTTGCGGAGATGTATTTCTAATTGATGTTCGGTCCATGATGCACCGAGTTGTAGTTCGTTTTTAATGCTGATTCCATGAACTATGCAAGTAAGACCCCGTTAAGCAATTAGTAGGGGTATAGCCTCAGATATGAAACAAAAAGTTCGATGGGTTTCTTCACATTTTAAGATATAAACCTTCATACCCAAGCGATCATACACTACCCAACTTCGGTGGCAACAAAGAACGAGAAACGAAAATGAGATAGCCGATGGGTGACTATGAAAACTTCGGACAGACGGCCGGAGGGTGAACTGGACCTACGACCATTGAAAAAAAAGTGTGACCTCTATCAAATAGGCCATTGAACCAGCAACGTTTGATAGAAAATGTACCTAAATCCGACAGCAGCTCTACATTTTATGCTTAGTTGACCATGTGAATAATTAGAAAGATTAATCGCGTGATGGTAGCGAGCATCTTCCACGTGATTAAAAATTAACTCTGATATCACATTAATCGGTTGCACTGGAAGCCATAAGGATGGTTCACCATGGTTAAGGGTAACAGTTTCCGGCTCTGATTCGGCTACTCAATCTCAATGTCTCTACAAATCCTTCCAAAAGACCATGCGTATGAAGCGGTCTCTGCTGAAGAAATCCTGCGCACTGTCTCCTCGTGGTGAAGGTATTCCCGCTAAAATGCCAGGACTACGTCAAATCCCTGGCGCTCTCCACCGGGTTGACTGATCTTCAGTGGCCAGTCTAGGAGAGATGGATAAAACCTGATTCCAAACTGGCGGCCGTATGATCGCCATTTTTATGGCGGAGGGGAGTACTGGGCATCGAGGATGTCTGTCCCCATTGGAAGGGCATATGAACTCAGCCATCGAACACTGGTTAGAAGTGGACTACGAGATCCTCAGATCGTTCCATTGCCTTGTGAGTTTGACCATTTGATTAAAGACTTGGGATAAGGTACACTAAATCAACCACCCAATTCGGTTTCTGTAACCAAATAGTATCAAGCTCGCTGATAAACCATGAATTTCCAATGCAAAGCCCATACTGCGGAAGTGGAGAATGGAAGGATCGTACACAGATTTGTGAAAAATACAATAATACATCCTAGAACTGAAGATTATTTGGATTTCCTGAAGGCATTCGTAAACGCTCCCCGACCTCGGATTTTAACCGAATTGCCATGGAACTGCTCTTGAGGAAATCAGTCAGAGGTGAAATCAGGCCGGCGAACTTCGGAATGAAGCAACGATAGTGAGTAAAAACATCGAGGAACCTGGAAGTTGTGTGACAAGCTACTATGCTAAGCACTACTGTTTGCGGAACCCATGAAGATTAAGGTTAAATCATGGGATTAAACATGCAAGCTTTCTCATTCCAGAGTAAGTGTCAAAAAACCCTTATTTTTCTCCTCTAGGGACGCCGAAGTCGTCCGATGGAGGTACTACTTTTCATCTGACCCACCATGGTTACCGAATTAGTTCGATTTAGTTCGTCGCACATCTAATTCACAAACAACGAAGTCACACAAAAAAATGTTCTCTTTAGTGAGTATTTGCTTTGAAGATACCCTGTTGTTCGATCTCAAAAAGCAAGTAGAAACGTGAATCCCAAATATTCATAAATTACTCACACATTAACTGGGTACGAGAAGTAGAAAGTAAGACACTAAACCATTGCACACAAGTGTGAAACGATCCTCTAGGATGAGGCTATTGTACAATCGTTTCGAATCGCGTTGTATTCAAACAGTTTTTGAAACCTCAATGGATTCGAACATTTGTATTGACACTGACGACATCCGCTCGACCGGTAATAAAATGTTTGCGACCTAAACGCCAACCTCAGCGATAAGAATATCATGAAAAGCATTTTGAAATAAACCCATATACAGATAGATGCGCATGTATCAAGGATAATAAAAATGCCATCAACGTCAAACGTGTTTCGTTTCTGCTGAGCGGAAGCAGGCAAGCAAACTTCAACCTTGGGAGATAGACAGTACATTGGATGCATATATATATATATATATATATATATATATATATATATATATATATATATATATATAATACGTTAGAATTCAAAACGAATTCGGCGCCGAACAGTTTAGATGGGTGCACGACGTGTATAAATTACGTAAGTACATGCATTATAGACCAAATAGCTGTATGATGGGACTGCATAATTCGTTGCTCAATAAGGAACGAAGGAACCGAGTGGATCATTATCCAATCTAGTGGTAATTTATTTTTCTGAGTGTTGTGTTAACATAATGAAGATGACCGGAGAGCAACATAGACAGAAGATCTCGAACCAGTGACTCGTAACGCAAAAAATCCGCAAATGTTGAACATGCTTACTTCTCATATACGCACACACACACACACACACGCACAATAGTGGGCCGCCCACTGCCCAAACATGGCTACGCCATCTCGTGCGAACAGCTTGACGATCTAGTTGATTCAGAAAAACTGGAGTGATTTTGAAGTTTCGTCGAGATCCACATGACAACCTTAAACTTATTGTGACCACCAGGTGGTACACAAGCTAAAAACCGTCAAAAGAATGGATCCAGCACAATGACATTATAAGGAACGACGCGAAATGGATTCAGGGACTGACAAACATGCAAAGGGGATATCGTCATTCTTCAAATGAACAAAGTTACGAGAATAGTTCTAATAAATATGAAATAATCTCGTTTTCAGAGCCATATATTTGAGAAAATTGTACTCCTTTTGTCGAACCCCGCGATGGTCGCACCTTTGTATTGCCTATTCCAGATATTAACCCACATTCACGGGTCACCAGTAGGACCGATGACACTATACATTTAAGAGATGCGGCCGTTCAGGACAGATGTTCGAACTGTTGGAACACCGCTGTCTTTGTAGTTTTGGTACAATGCAGTGAAACCTTTCTCAGTAATTCAGGGGGTTAGACACACGGTGCTGAGTCCTATGGTTCAATCTTTGGAGGAGGCACTGAGTCGAAGTAGACTGAGGAGACTGGAAGGTGTTTTGTCCATGCCCACCTAAGGTCTGACTCGCTGTGACCTGTTCTCTGAGACATGTCGGTTGGAGGATCAGCAAATCATGCGGGAAAAAGTGAGAAAACTCTAGTCACTTGATTGGCTCGTGCAAATCCATGTGGATTACTGGGTTAAGGTCCACGAGATGATTGGAGAAAATAAACGACATGGTTCACTGCTGCAATTAGTGGGATTCTTGCACTCGAACTCTTTCTTTCTCTTCCGCAGTTAATCATGCACTATATCTCATTCTCTTTTTCTCTTTTGGGTGGACAAAGCTGCGAGACAGCAACCAAGACTAGAGCATGTTGGACTAAGACTGATGGTTTGAAAAACGAAAACTGAACTAAAACTGGCTAGTCGATACACCGACATCCACGACGAAACCCAGTAATTAATGGAACATTTTGCCTGTGACGATTTTCTTCGCCTGAACGCAATTAGAATAATAACGATCTTGGTGGAAGTATTACTCTAAAGCTGACCAAAACAAAGCAGCGGATAACTAAAGATGTGAATGCAGAGCAACCAGCATTGACGGAAAACGGCTTAGAGCTCAACTTGAAACCAAAGGATGTTTCCATTAGCAGATTGAGCAAAGCACAAGACGTACAGGATGTCGGTATTTCAGTGATGAACCATAGGCCAGATTTGGATAAAGCACAAAAACAAGAGTTGTCAAGTCTGAGTTTCAGCCGGAACTCAGGGAGGAGTTCGTATGCACTCGGGCGCTTCTTTGGGCAGCAGATAAGAGAACTAGCACCAATATTAGCGGCTAGCCGTGAATAAGGTGCGACTAGGCTCACTGAACAAACGACTACAGACAATCTGTTTTAGTCTCGAGAATGTGATAGGTTTTCGCCTAGAAATTTTCGTCTTAAAAACTACCTCAAGTCCGTTGGTGATATTGTGACGTGACGAATGTGCTCCACTAACTAACGAGGAATGGTTTAATAAAACGCTTTATTCGGAAAAGGAACGCTTTCTGTTCAAAACGAACATGGGTAAACAATGTTACAAGTATCTTAAGTATCATTTTTCATATACCCTCTATTCGAATACAACCTGTATTGAGTTTTTCTTTTAACCATTTTCGATCAATTGCCATAGCCGGATTGAACAATATCACGGCTACAGCAATAAGTACACATCAACACGCGCAGCCGGAACATTTCAAACAGCAATACAGATAAGAACCGAAAAAACGGAAACGTGAAACGGAGCCAAAAACGAAAGATGACAATCACGGGAAGTTCAAAATCTGCCGGGACGTTAAAGCGGTTAAATCGGAAAACGCTGACAGTGACAACAATATATATATATATATATATATATATATATATATATATATATATATATATCAGCACATTTCTTCATATACATGCACATAGTATGCCAAGCCAAATGAAATCGCGCTACAGCTGAGGCAGACAAGGTCAAGTTGACTCGGGCAAGACTCATTATCCGTCTCCACCTCACGGACAGATACTAGTTCGTGTAACTTACGTGTTTCCAATCGAAGTGTGATCCCTGGGCGCCCTGTGATATAGGGAGTATGACTTCTCCATAAGGCAGATCGATAACGCGCATATATAACCCAAGCGACAAGACAATCGTCTGAATAAGTCAAGTGATGCGGTTGAGAAGAAACTAGCGATAAAAATGGCCCAGATGAGACAGCATTAACCTTTTAGTAGATTGGCCTTTTGATTGAGAAAGATGTTGATCAGGGCGCTTACGACAAGGAAAGGTCGGACGGGGGCACAATAAGGCTTACAGAAGAAGCAACTTGTGAGAGATCTATATGCAGATGATCGACAACAACTCGAATGATACAACCACATGAGCTGATTTTTCAATGGTTCAGTGAAAAATGGCGAGCTGCCAAAGCGTGATCCACTACTTGACTGTTGTAATATTATGGTGCAATGAGATGTAAGCGTAGAGATGCTAAGGCGACAATATGATATACGTAACCAGCAGGGCCGCCTGTAATCCAAATTTGGTTGGCAGACACATCTGGCCTACAGGGACTGTGGGACTTTGTATAACCGAATAGTGATGCTCATCGCTACCGCCCGGCTCAGGTCATGCACTCACCCTTGAAAGTCATTGAATGTAATTTCAAATGCGAATGAATATAGGATGTAGTCGATGAACAAGGAGTGCAAAAATAAGTTTTGTCAACGCATCAAGAATGTTTTTTCACGGGAAGCCGCGTACCAGCAGCGTGGGGAAGCTTATCAACCGTCTCGCAAAAGATGGATGGGCAATAGACGAAAAGAAGTTAAGGGGTATTTTCATTTCCGTTGAGTTATTTGCGATTATCATCCACCCGTCACCAGAATGGTTCTAGTGTTCTTGGAGAGCAGTAGAACCATTGGTTTATAGGGCTTTCCTTTGAGCATCTTTTCGATTCGTAACCTTCAATGACTACCCAAATCATTTGCGGCTTCAAGATGCTGGTGTACTAATCAACAAACACACCTAGTAAAGAGCTCGGCAGGCGAAAAACAGGTCCAGAAGGGTCCAGGGCTAAAGATGCCGCCGAAACAGCGCGTCATATTGGGAATCATTCGCTCATGAGCAGGCAAACGAGAACTCCAATCGGAACCAACAGCCACGAAGTAATTCTGTCCCAATTAGCGGAGTTGCATTGATTTGCACAGGTTTCGACCAAATGACAGCTACGATTCCAAAGAGCCAACAACAGCCACACATAAGTATATACTACCTTGAAGCCTTGTCGCGCAAAGGCTGCAAGCTCGGGCTCGAAGGAAATGCGAACGAAGCTGCTGAGCCACGGTGACAAACTTTAACAGTCATATTCACCAAGCCGGTTCATCCTGGCTTTAAAGCCAGTCGTGGTACAACAATGCCTAATGAGTCCTATCTTAAATTCTTATTGTTAAGTCATTTGAGAGGATGAGAAAACTTTACTGTTGCGCAGTTGAGACTACCATCGTAAAGCATGCATCACGTTACCAAATGACAACAAGCTCACTGATTAATTGCACAAAAAAACGAGAGTCGTGCATGAATTTAAGTAAGGAAATCAAAAGCATCAAGATTTACGGCGAGAAACTGAGGATCAGAACAGATTTAACTAAGTATATAGGATTTACGTAAACAATTGGAAATTATCTCAGAATTGAGGTTACCTTCGAGACGTTTTTTCGGTCGTTCTTCGGCATGCAAGCCCCAGCCACCGGCATCGATTCCGCTTGCTTGCGAACCGCGCAGCTTGCTCAATGATTCGTCCACAGCTCCGTCCGGACGAGACATTCCATACATGTCCGAGTTGCGACCCATATACGGGGAGTTTTGCAATGTGGTTAAACTTCCTGAGAACGAAACGGAGGAGGTGACAGCGCTGCACAAATCACGATTGACACAATCAAGATTGTTCAAACGAAGAAAATGAAGAATAGGAAGATGAGAAACTGCAAAGGTGTAGATGTTGACAATCCCGAAGGAACAATGCTAGAAAAATGAACAAACGAAGTGAGCTAGTTGAATTCCGTGAAATTCGAACAGCAGTGAAACATGCACCTAAAAATCCGAAAAATGAAATTGCTCGACGGTGGACGACTGATATTCAGTGCGACACAATAAACTGTTCCCACATGAGTCGCAGAAAAAGAAATGGTATCCAGATTGATGTTCAGATGAGAATGAAGTGGGTTCAGCTATTGACGAACAGCGCAAGTGATGAGGTCGTTGTGGGTTTTCGGTTGGTATGCTTTATCCATGGGGAAAAATGTAAGAGCCCACCGACGGCCATGTAACCCAGAGTGTGTAGTCTAGCTCAGTTAAGTTCAGTTTGGACAACCATTAACCTTGTGCCAACGTGCTCTGGTTGTGGTTGCTGCCTGACAGCTTTATTTACTCAAATCGGAAAAAATGGGTAATAACGAAAGATTGACTGCAAAATCGTAAGTTGATGGAAAAAGTTCCGAATACAAGAACGCCAGTGACTGCGGCAATCAACCATATCATTGACTGTCTACCACCATTGCTTCGGGGGATCTCGTGAACCCCTTCGCGGTGGTAGTCTAACTGCACCTAAACGAGAAAGTCCATCAGCTCAAGTCTTTATACTTTTTCCTCCACGTCGTTTAGTGATCATCAGAGCCATACACCAATCATAAGTTGCTTCGAAGAACAGTGCATTACGGGGCAGTCGTTCTGTGGTCATGCGTAAAACATCTCCCGAATCATCTGCATCTATTCTGATCCAGTGCCCGTTCTAACGATTCAACCATTAGAACCCAGAAACCAAAGCCAAATCTTTAGGTTACTCATAAAATTCTCCGTAGCATTGCAATGGCGAAGTGTATCAACGTGTGTTGGATGCAAACAGCCATTCTCTGATTGTGATAATCGCTCTACGTCGTCTTCGGTGGCTTGAACAAGTATTGCACATGCCTGTTCACTGTCTACTTTTTTGTGCGCTTTTTGCAGGTGCTGGGTAAAGCTAGAAGAAGCGACGTGGCAGTCAGATAGAATAAATAATCTAACTTTGGCTATGGCCTCGTTCAGTGTTTCCCGCCTTCTTGGTTGGAGCTGGTTGGAGACGCCGAAAGATATGACTCAGAACCGAAATCAGTGTCGCAAATGCTGTGCGCGTTGTTTGCAAAGCTCACACCACTTAAAAACTATAGAAAACAACAAAAATGTGGCAACGTGCGTACGGTGAAAACACAAAGAAATGGCCTGTCGCTGCTTATTATTTTCGCCCGTTCATGTCCATTTTCAATAAAATTATACTTATATGTTGCACTTGCGTGTGCAATATGCATTATATATATATATATGTGTATATATATATATATGCTAATGCATAAACGAAACTGTTTCCACATCTACTCTCAACCCGATGTCTCGGTGCAGCAGAGCAATACCGACCTGAATGATGCCGTGCACACTCGACCTTTGGTCGATAACGGACTGTCATACCGACGCCACAAATGCATCGAATTAGCAAATGCCAGTCACGCCTTCTGCATGCGTGAAGATAATTCCTCCGAAGTATGACCACTAGATGAGGTACTACAACTCAAATAACTAGATCTCCCCAACTTATCCGTTTATTCTTTTCCAAGAACAAGGTTCGGCTTTGAGACCGTCCACTCATGCAACAGCATTTTACACTTTCAACGTGCAAAACGTGTACCCAACATAAATACACTATTGTTCAAACGATGAAGATGAAATAGCAACTCACTTTGATCTACACTCAGCAGCGCAACATCGTCCGCAAATTCCAAATCAGACAGACTCCTGTCTGAGCAAATAACAATGCCAATATTCCCACATGAGGATAGAACTATTTCCATAACCGCTTCAATGACAAAGTTAAGAAGAAAAACTTGATTGGTATGAGTGACTAGGCCTCTACAGTATTTTAGCGCGTTAGGGAGTCTGCATTCTCGATCGATCTTTCGGTCACTAATGGTTTCCAAGAATGATAAACACGAAAGCAGTCCACGGATAGCTCGGGTCCCAATCATAAAGGTTTATGAACATGAAATGCCTGTTAGAAAGGCAGACACCCGGCTCCCAGGACGGATTCCAAACCCAATTTTACTGATACTTCATTCCGAAGAGCAGGACATATGCAAACAAAAGAAATAAAAAAATAGGTAACTTTCTGTGCATAATTTAGAACTGCCAGAGTTTGTGTATGCGCGCTTGTTTGTAAGTTGCGCCAAATCAACATTCGCAAAATGGTAAACATCCGAATTTGCATGTCCGATTATTGATGTGACTCGACATTCATGGAGGCCTGACAATCAGTATGCAAATAAGTACCGAACAGTGCTGACAGTTTCTCGCGTTATGCATCCACGACGAGACTAGACGTGTTTCACTATTTTCATCAAAGAAGGTAGGCTTGTAGCTACAGGAGCTTAACAGAAGCGTTTAAGGTTCCAGTAATCAATTGTCTGTAAGTTAACTGAAGTCAAAGAGAGGCAAAATGAAAAGGAAATGCAAGACATTCGGAAAGAAAAACATAAGATTAAAAATATTTCGAAGTGACACGAAGAGCTGAATGCAATAGAAAATCGAAATTCAAGCTAGGAATTTGCATCAGAAAGTCGATGCTACCATATGGAACCGAACCGGCGACTTGAGATTTATCAGACGAGAGTTCTTAGTGCTAGGCCACCACAAAACCGGGTGTCTGTCAAAGTGATTCCGTTTGAAGGCCGTAGCAGTGACAGAGCATTCGTTCGGCAAGCCGCCTTGTGGTATTCATCATAGAGCACGGAATATGTTATATATATATATATATATACGTATATGTATAATCAATACGCCTTGCCATAGGCAAGATATCGTATGACTCCTGGGGGAAAACGTTGGTTGGTGTAAGAACTATCATTACCGAGTCGACGCCTATTCACCGAATATGAACGGCAGAGTCAAGCGTTGATTAAGATATAAGACTGTAACCTAGTCTAGTCACTAACATTCATGGTTGGACAGACTTCAACCCGATCAGAATTAAGCCACAAGATCATTAATTAGTCAGGAGCACATCTTCATGAAATCATAAAGACGACGGTGTCGACTAGATAGTATCTTGGATAGAATAAACGTTGGTGAGAAGCGGCAAGAGGTGCCTGTTGTTGATTCCAAGTTTACCTCAGGCGGTCGTTAAAGAGGAAAGCCTACAACCACCGTTTGCTACTTAGAGAGCCTATGAGGAGCTCATTCGATGCAATTCAAACAGAGAAAAGGTCGGCGTTTTCATTTTGGGTACCTAAAGCTGGCAATAGCAGTGTGCAATTTTGCTGGCCGAAAACTGCATACAAACAAAGAGGGTAAGGGTAATTTATACTGCCTCTTTGGAAAACATTGAACGTGAGAAAAACGCATGCAAAGTTGCGATTTCACACGCTATTCTTCCTCCCTGAAGCGCAAATTCGTGTACGCTTCATGCGTCACAAAAAAGGCAAATCGCTTAAGCTGGAAATTCTGAGGCTGAGAGCTGCGTGTTTTCGACACGAAGACCGTGCATCCACCATTGACAAATTCAAACAGGTCGGCATCTAGACGCGGAAATCAGTAACCCTGAGTCACTTCGCACGAAAACTGCAAAATACTAATTAAGTGCACAATTTTTACTCACCGAGCATCAACAGTGCATACCACGAAATAATTTTGCATCAATCTGTGAAGAAGAATGTTTGATTTACTGAGCTGACTGAACAAACAATTGTGACGTTGAAAACAACTGAAATATTCAACAACCGTTCCAGTCATCGGTGCATATATGTTGTGCTTCACAAGGATTCGGATGCAACCGAAGTGGATTGTAATGGGTAGAACCCCTAACTATCAAGATGTGCGGTTTGGCTCTGAATAGTGCGTTCGACATGAACATTGCATAATACGGATCTCGACTGTCATCGACTTGGAACAGCAGCAGCCAACTCTTTCTTGCAGCAATTGTTCCTTACATAAAGGATGTTCACTGGCGTAAACTACGTTTGGGAGTCGGAGTTTACAGTACCTTAGCGACAAACCACCATCCTAGGAGAATGGTCGCAGGCTGGATCTCGGCTCGTGGCACCGAATTCCAAATGAGCAACAATTGAGTGGACATTCTATTCTATAGAGAATATGCAATGGAAAAAATTCACGGAGCTCGACTACTAAACGATCAGCTTTCGGGGAGGAGAATATAAACCGACTTTGGTTCATACTTGTACCAAAGGACCTAACTAAACTAGCCGAACGAGGAAGTGACTAACAAGGATCGCCGATGGACGAACGAAGCGCTAAGGTCAGATTTGCTGATCATCAACCGCCGATTTGGATTGCCAGAATAAGAGAGGTCGTTTCTTGACGCATTGAAAAGAATCAGGCTTCAAATGGTGTGTAACGATTCAAGTCTTTAGCTTTAAATCTAGTGATCGGCAGCTAATGAGTAAATAAGAAAACGCAAAAATCTGATAAGCCATGTTTGCACTGAGACCATCTAATTAGGGGATAGAGTGGCCCTTAAACTAAAGGAACAATACTCCAACATTCGGTTTAGAAAAATCTGTGGAGCATCAGTCCACTCTGCAACAAACAACGACGGGAACTTATCACATAGATCGTAAACTTTGCGTTTCAAGGAGCAGGCTGGGAAAACTCGAAGGGATTCCCTGAGTCTTTAATGGAGTGTGCAGATAGACAAGATCAGTGATTATTCCATGCAGCTGCATAAGACGGTTTCTCGTCTGTGAAAACAATCTTCAGTTCGGTTGGCCAGCTCTGAAAACTCGTTTCATATTCTAGGAGAATGAGAAACCTATTTGTCGCAGTATCAATAAAACTGAGATCGTCGATCATTAGTGAGTTACGAACTCTACAATTCACTCTATTGATTTGCTGGTTAGCCCTTGGACAGCCTAAGGCACTGGCACTGGTCTCCCCTCAAGAACCCTTTGAGAGATGGTTGGAGACAGTAGGTGATAAGACTCGGCTGCGTTCTCTTATTGGAAATCTTTCCTCTTCTATCGGATTCTTCAAATTCTTACTATTTCTCGTTCCCTTTCTCCTTGGAATAGGTGGTGTTGTGAGATAGCAACCAAAACCAGAACACGTTGGTGTAACGTAAATAAATGGGAAAACTGAAAAAAACTGAACGGATTGTGCACCCTGGGAGAAAATCACTTGTTTTGACCAGGGCAATTTGCGAGTATTGTGGCCACAAATAACTCGTGAAACTAGTGTCTGCACTCAACGCTGATTAGCCTTTTACACGTTCGTTCGGTTTACCCACAGCTGAGTTCCCTATCGGAATTCAACGCAAAACGTTTTCGTTCAAACGGGTAAAGATGACAAAAAATACATACATCAAAATGCATAACCACCAAAAACGTGCTTCAATTTGGCTCGTTTGCTACATTGGTTCATGTTCTGTTAGGCGCACAATTCGAACTGAGGCAGAAAGACAATCAACAAATTCGACTTAGAGAATAGAAAAATTAGGACACCTGTGGTGTACTTAAAATTGTTACATTTTTTATTTCCTACCCATCCATTAGTTTCCTCCTTCAGGTGTTAGGTTTGATCCTTGTAGCTTGTTTTGTCAGTTTCGTTACCGTAAACCTTCGTTTATCCATCCCTGACAAATTGTGCCTAACCATTTTCACCAAATTACAATCCGAAATTGTCCGACATTTCTATCAAATGCAAACATTTTTTTCGTTTTGTTCTTAGAACTTCCGGTCCGTGGAACATTATCGCTCTGCCCGTTTTTTCTCAACCACTGTTAATCCCCCTTTCTTCCAATGCAGGAACAACAGATTGATGGTTAAGTAAATGTTCAACCATAACTTTTCTTTAGCCTCTCGGCAATGAGGGTTAACCACTCTTTAAATTAATTTATCAATAAAAAGCATTATTAAAACAAAACAAACGGAAAAATGAGACTAGACAACGTAAAACTGACAAGAAAACAATAAAATGTGTGTTGAAAAATGAACAACAGAGAACAGTTACACACTCTGATTAGCATACATGCGCTGATGGTTAAAAGGTACGGGGATGAAACAATCGATTTCGTTTGCTCGCGTAATATGAGAAACGAAAATACTGTTGCACGTTTGAAGCCCTGTGAATCATTTCGTAATGAATTGAAGCCTTGGATAAGGATGTTGAAAGTGAATGAAAAAGGTGATCCCCCCTCCAAAAAAGAAAAATAGACTTCGCAGATGTGTACTGTTCGACCCAACGGTGTTATCATCACCGATCAGTGTCAAACAGCATGACAAGCCCCGTCGACCGCTGCCCTTCTCGCGGAATAACACGTTGCGATAGGGAAAATGAATATGCAAGGCGGGAAAAGAAAAGAAACTCTAAATAGTCAACAAACAGAATGTAATCTAACTGTACAAACGCACTGTTTTCGATGATTCGGATTCGACAAAAGGTGACAACGTGATTACCACTGTTCATCGCCATATCTTTCGGTTATTCCAGCCAACTGCTTGACGGACCTTTCGGACCCCAAGCCACGAAGACGCGAGACATGAAGTATACTTAACTTTGGTGTACATTTCCTCATTCCATGCTGACAAGTCATCCGTCAACCTCCAAGTGGTTTAATCCTATTCGTGAAGGAAAGGGAAAATAGGGCACGCCACAGTGGACGAGTGTTCGCCATGCGCTACAACCAGATCGTTTGTCATCTTACCATCCGTGTGAAAAGAACAAGGAATGATCTCAATAGCAGACCTTAGTCGTCTTGCACAAATTGCCGGAATAAGGAGCACTGGACTGCACTGCGTTGACGCCTGTTTACTAGTACGCATGATGCCCAGCTGAGATCTGTCCTAATTCTTTTCTCAAGAAGTGTGAGGAAACAGGCGACGGGTCATGGGACTGATGAGTGACATGCTCAACTGGCCAATGAGATACACCCGCGAAGAGCGAGACTTACCACGGCGAATTGTTCCCCAATTAAACATACCGATTGTCACATTCTCTTTTCAGCTTCTCGTTTCAGTGTTATCTTTTCTGAATACAATCTCGAAGTGGCATACGTTTCTAATCTGCACATGATTCACGCGGTCACTCCATTTGATCCCCGCAGTACTATGCAAACATCGACAATCGAAAACCTCTCGGAGACGAACACCCTCATCGCGCAATCATACAACAGACTTGAGCCCGCTGCGGCGTAACACACAAGGCCTATCCACTTCAATGAGGTAAGCGGCCGATCACATAAGTAGATCAATCTAAAGTACACCACTCGAGCCTTCCAAATAAGCGCGCCCACTTCTACTACCATGTTACTACCCTTGGTAAAAAAGCTTCTCGGATAAGTGGAACAATTAAAAATTGCTAGTTCCTCCTTATCCAATTCCCCGTTCAGTACCACTGCCATCCAGTTTTGTAACAGCAATTTACACAGTGAAGATGCAAACCACAGATCAAATGGAGCCACAGCCCTCGCCAGTGCACGTTGGGCGTGTTGTGCAGACTCGAACAGGCGCACGAGGTCATCTGTGCAATCTAGGTCACATAGGTTCTATCCATTTGGCAGTTGAACGTCTACTCCCTGAAGACTTCCCACAGCATCCCTCATTACCTCATTTATGACGAAGATAAACTGCTATCGAACACTTGGTAGTTTCGAATGAACTTCACAGTTCACCGCACAACATGCGACTATAAGTATTCAAGTATAGTCCCCGCAACAGGTTCACAAACTTCTCTGGCACAGCTATATAAGGAAGACCAATGAATTGCGCTGTTCGGTCGACTGAATCGAAGCTGCGTTTCAAATCGAGAAAAACTACCATTGTCAAGCAATGGCGTGTGTGGTGCATTTCCAAAAACTGTGAAAGAGTGAAAATCCGGTCGATGCAGCCTCGACCTGAGCCTAATCCGCCCAGAATGTAACACTTGCGTTACATTACGTTACTGATTTAGTAACTATCGGAATTAAACTAATTCAACGATGATTACTACAGTCACTGTGTGAGCCCCTCTTGAAGATGAATACAATCAGCGACTCATCCCATGATAAGGCAACATACTCCTCGATCTAAAAATCACGGAGTTAGGAGGTAATTACCTCTATCAATATCTCTTTATCTACTCTGAAAAGAACTGATGGAACTTTGTTAGGACCGACCGCTTTCCCGTTCTTCAGTAGTCGAATGTTCGACCTTACTTTCAATTCCGTTGGAGAGAGGGGGGTCAAGTGACACCTTTCAGGGATTCGTTGTTGTCGTCCCCCAAGTAACTATATTAATGTGCGCCCAGCTGAACTGCTCCTTGGTGTATGAAACGCAACAATCGTGTTCTTACCGTCTGCCATGAATGAGCATTCCATTTGTAATGCGCACGGCTTCAACAACCGAAGTTCGCCATCCGCCGAGGTGGTGCGTAAGCTTAGACAGTCTTTGACTGTTACCCGGAGCAGCCCGTACTTCCATTTCTTCGACCATCATAACCCACCAGTTTTCTTAAGGCTTATCGCCACTTGGCATTGCAGATATCGATGCATCTTACTGACCTTCGCACAGATCAAGAGCTGGTTCTTTTTCGCTCCACTGAATTCACTGAATCTTGTGAGATCAGGCGTCCTTGATGCATATCAGACTCAGGACCGCAGGCGAAATCTCTGTCAAGTGTATCGCCAGTTTGGTTTGATCCCATTGCTAATCTGCATCGCTGCTCGTCGGAGTTCTTAGCTTGTCTGACGGATTTTGCTCGTAGCTGCTGCGAAGAACCAAATAAGACAAATAAGACAAACGTTCTACGGCCAAACGCACTGCGACCTGAGTCGTCGATGGTCATTGAGCCTATCTCCTTAACCTGTACGCTGAGCGGCTGAGGTCGAACGATCATCTAAACAGACCTCTGGTGCAATAATATCGCCCGAGATTGGGAGTTTGTTATAGAACTTGTCTTTCTGCATGTCAGTGCCACGGTCTGCCGGAACATGTGCAGCGATGACAAACAAGTTTTGTTATCTTTTCCAAATCTAACTGATTCCTGGAGTCTTATGGGACATAAATGTCTATAATCCGGGACCAAGCATAAAGGGACACTACAGTCTTGTCAGACAACACCATGCCTGCACCACATTAACCCATAATTCGAACTGCTTCGTCTCCTGGAGTACGCAGGAAATATTTTGATGAGATGCTACGCGCAACTAGTTCGATTATATTGCTCAAATCCTGAAGCAGCAGACAACAACTGCCAACGAGTGCATTGTGAGTGCTAAATGCATCTATCTACCAGCTTGTATGAGAGCGCGCACATTGAAGAAGCCCAGATTCAGAGACTAACGAGGCTTGAGAAAATGTGGGCCATTATTTACGACACTATTTGACAAGGAACTGTTGCAAGTATTGGGTATGTTGTCAGTGGAAGCAAAGAGTGGCGACTGCGGACATAGGATACGGGTTGAATAAATGAGAGCAGAAGCATACTTATCACCGCCCATCGTGCGCGATGCAATGGGTCTTGATTATTCTGTGCAATATGGGATTATTTATATACGTGTAGCAAATGGGAGACGGGGAACGAGTACTGCTACGGAGTCCAGTCCAGCTGGGAAGGACAACGGTTAAGGTTCCTAACCAAAGTCCTCAGCTCTAGCAAGAATCGGCCCGCTAAGCAGCGGACAGTTGTTGAAAAGAAACCCATCTGCTTGAATAAATTATTCTTTCACTGATCTTTTTCCGATCGAGTTGCCTGATCAAAGCAACCCCCAAACTGAAGCGCCAAGGGACTACTTCGTAAGACCTTTACCCATTGATCTTCCAGGCAACCGGTCTTGTGCTTCCGGAAAAATTTTGTGCTTGTTTATTTGTCTGCATGCGAAATGTACTACTGAAAATAAAAAAAACAGTGTTGCGCACAAAGTTTAAGACAAAGAATCGGCTAGCCACTTGGCGGCCTAACTTTTATTGTCTATCTGATGGGTCGATACTCCTAACCAAACAGAAATCAACCGCAATCAACTGCCCCAGTTTTCTCAAACTTGATACATTTTCCACTCAACTACCGCTCGATGCAACTATGAAATTTTCAGAGCGCCCGATGCTTCGACTTCTTTTGCATCGTACTGAAGACAATATTTAAAGAAACAAATTTAGGGAAGTTAAGCAGGACAGCTCACTTTAGGAAAACGGCCATGGTTAGACGGATAAGGTCATATTGTTCCGACGTGAACGCATCGGGTTCGAATCCTCCTATTCCCTCTCAACTTCCCCAACTTGTCAGCCTTCTGCTGGTGGTGACCATTTTCATGAAAATGGTGTACGCTGCTATTTCACATCGATAAAGGAAGTGAACGGTATTGCCTAAAATTGCAGTTTCCTGTGAGATGTTCGCTTGAGAGATCTGGCTGTAGAATCGAAGAAGCCAAACGCAGAAGTATCATTATAAAGATGGCATCGAAACTAAGGTTCCTGGTGTTTGAGGTAGCAAAAGAACTACTGGTCAGCATCGCAAGCACCCTTAAAAAAATGAAGATCACTGATTTCGAACAGCTGGAACCCGTTTGGAAAACAAAGGCGAGCAGATTAAAACGGAAACAAGAGTGAACAGATCGAGCGGTAAATTCCATGATCGGTGACTAGGGCGACCATATCGAGCAGATGCAGTAAGTAAACTCATCATACGAAACGATTCCAGCGGAATTTCGAGTATGGCGAATTCGTGTTCCGGACCAGTTTGGATACAGAAGACTCCAAAACAGAGCCGATTGGATCGATCGTAGGATAATTACATCAACACATACACACATACGAGGGGGGAGAGATTCTTGGAAGGTGATTTTACTCACCACCACCAACTCCACCAACACCGGGACCGCCACTGCCAAGTAAATTCGTACCAGCGCCACCAGCTGTACTCATATTATAGGCCTGATCACCTCCTGACGTGCGTGTGCCTCCCTCGATCGGATAGTTATCACGTGACAGACTGAGTATCGAACCACTCGGGATCTGATTGATCCCAACAGTGGTCGAATCCGGATGCCGTTGGTTAACTGCAACCCAAAAAGTTTAGGGTGAGGATGAAGTTTTCGCGCGAGGGGTGGATGGAAGACGGGTGAAAGAGTAGTACATTTGATTAGTGTAACATAACAAGAGGTGAGATTAACAGATCATGAAAATCCAAAAATACAGGGGGATGAACATCTCGGTGTGAATGAAAAAAAAAGTGGCAAAATGTTAGTGTATTTGACTCAGCAACGTGCGTGGGTACGTTGACCACCTGACCCTTTCGTGGATAGAACACAACGTCCCCTGGAAATAGAGGGCAATGCAACAGACCAATAAGGTCAGTTCAAATTTCACCCCGACGAAATCAAGGACCTGGCCAGAGGTCGGCGAGGTCAATGGGTCAGCGGGATGTGTAACTGATGCCTCTCAATTTGGTCGCCCAAATCAAATTAAAAATGATACAGAACAATTCACATAGTTAGGTCTGTGTGAAACAACCCAGAAGCAATCAATTAGAAACAAAACTGTTGTTTTTCTATCAATGAATGAGATCACACGGGGTGGACAAATAAAACCAGTTATCTGTTTCATCCCATGATTGGTTTCATCTGTTTGCTGCAAAACGACCAATAAGTGTCCATTTGTCATTGTCATCCTCCTCACAATAGTCCAACGGGGTTCGTTTTGTCCCAAAATACAATGATCCCCATAACAAAAGTCAGCTGGAGCAAATGTAAATTTTCTGCATATGCACACATGAGAGTCATCTGGATTACATGGGAAAAATTTGTTAAAATCATCAGTCGACAAAAGCAACTAGGATAGAATTTTGGTGCGCTGAACCGAAAAGTAAAAAAACAACCTCTAACAAATAGGATCAATAAGACTGACCATTCGTTATGTTCAAACAAAAAGATTTTCTCGCAGATTTATTCCGTCACTAGGTCACTGACCTGAATAGCTCAAAAAGCATATGAATTGAAATACCGATCCCCGGGACTCACTGGTTCGTAAACACTGTTTCACTCCGGCCCAATGCCAATAAGGTCACCTGACCGAAGGTTTCGAATGGAGTTTCATGGGACGAAGAGCACGAGGTTCACAGAGGAACTACAGATTTGACGGACAGTCGATGCTGTCGAGGCGGAATCCGAATGAACTGACACATGTTAATGGTGTACAAACATCTCTTAAATTTCTGTCGCTCTATTGAATTGATTTCTTTTTTCGCCATGGTTTAATGATACCAGGTCTGTAGTCAGATGTGTGCCACATGCATATATATATATATATATATATATATATATATATATATATATTCTCCCGTAGGAGACAGTCACGTAAAAGCAAAGGTAAGTATCTGTTTATTGACAGAACTTCATGTTTCGTTGGGAACAATCTGGCAATCAACTTGAGGCGATATCTGGAAGCTGCATATAATCGCAAAAAATAGAATTTTGGATTTTTTTATTCACATACACCGGCTGAGTCCTCCTTCTGAATCGCAATAAATTGTGATCCTTTTGGATCAGCCTGAGATCACGGATAAAGTTAGAATAACTCCCCACACGAAAGATAACGAAAGCGTAATAACGGGTAATACTTAGTGTGATTGAAAAACAAACAACAGGGAACTTTCCCCAAGAATGCAAAAATTTTTTTTACAGTCATTCACATCGACACTGACAATGATAAGTGTTCATGAATCCACAATCAGATATTCCAGGTGGCGGAGAGAATACAGACAACCCTAGACAGCACGACAATCCGTCATATTTGTCCATTGGAACCGTGCTCTCGAGGAAGAAAAAGATAATACACGCATACATACGAACACAAACGGTGTCGATTTAGTCACGAATTTAGTTAGGATCGGTTAGCACATACTGACTGAAAATAAAATCACCTACCGACAAAAGTGCTCCCGTCCAACAGTAAGTGTTTAACCAAAGAATTGACATTCGATAACAATAAACCTTTATGATTACTCCATCACTGACGATACACAGAGAGTTCATTACATTATGAGCTCCATATGTAGCACTGAATCGTCTATCGAAGAAAGATCCTCTTCTATAGACCAATATCCGTCGCACTCTCTTCTGCTCTGTGTGTATGTGTATGCGTGCGTAAAAATATAGATGATTGTGAAGTATCGAGGGTGACGTGCTAATAACCCAGTGTTTTAATGGGCAACGTAAAATCCAGCAGGATATTTCAGTCTATCAATACCAGATCATAATCACCACATCTAAGCACAAGGCCCTAGAGAATCATACGTATATATTCCGAAAGCGAATCTCTATATGATTTCGAAGTCAGATGTTGGAAATATTAAATCGTTCTTCCCGGTCAAAAACGTACCGCCGTTTCACTCTGGGCAGATCTGGTCACAAGCATAACCGATTTTGAGATAAACAAACAATCAACAAGAGTAGATCTTTAACGCACAGTAAAGAATAAAAAAACAAACAAACTCACGTTTCGATGATGACACGGATAGTACGCTGAGTGACAATGAAGGGCGGATGAGGAGGTAGGCGAAAGAGTGCCGAATTTAGCACATAAAAATTTCATGTGGATAAAAAAAACGAGGATAAAAATCTAGTTGGCGCCATTCGAATAAGTGACAATCACATAGTGGGAATTTGTGAGACCGAAGAGTGGAAAATATGGCAAGATAATGCGAGATTGGTATTGTTTGATTCAATAACTGGTTTGTGATGACAAATGGAATTTTGCGCTCGGTTTACACACACGTTAAACTTCCATACTGCGCATCGTACCAGTTTGACAACAGTTCGGCAGTATGGGAAACCCAAAGCCATTTTTCATGAGCGTAACTGATAATTTGAGCAAAGTTGAGTACATATCTAATACCTTGGAGGATCATGACGAAAAAGCAAAAGAATGATAATATAAACAGAAAAGAATCAGAAATACCGTATAACATCCAGCACGTGTGAACTTGGGCATATTCTTCAACGCCATCGACTTTCTATCGTAAAATGTAATCACTTTGTGAGTGTTGCGCTACCTGGATGCATAAGCCAAGGCACGGGGTAGTTTGAAACGAGAACCTTGATTACGTGATTAGAAAATTTGAGCTGCAAGGTTCTATGGTGAAACCACTGCCTGTCAGTAAACACGGTTCCGGGTCATGTCTTTTCATCATTTCAGATAATGGATATCGCCGTCCCAATTTTTCCAGAAGAGCGGGCTATTGAACCGTCGAATAAGTTTCTTACATTGTAATCCAAAGCTCCATGGCTGACTTGTTAGACTTATAAACCATGGAGAATGTAGCAACACATTGCAACGAGAAAGTTGTGAGTTGCCATATTAGGTGTAGTAGTGTAAATGTTGATGCTGATGGGTACGTTTACCGGGCATCAGCTCACGTTGCTCTCTTTTGTACACCGCTTCAGACTGTGGCGCGTGTGAACTCCATCAAAGAACACTGTCTTGCGGTCGGTACATTACAGCACACATCAACTGGGGGGGAAAAGCAACTAGTTGCAAGAATTCTTGTTTGGAAAAGTCAAAAAAGC
The DNA here is from genome assembly GCA_008360955.1 of Fasciolopsis buskii. Lineage (NCBI taxonomy): Eukaryota > Metazoa > Platyhelminthes > Trematoda > Plagiorchiida > Fasciolidae > Fasciolopsis > Fasciolopsis buskii. The sequence goes on along the minus strand of LUCM01007780.1, from coordinate 102,344 downwards.
CCAAATTTCATCGAAACAGATGATCCTACTCAATGCATCATCATCACTAACATCATCCAGCGCTAAACAAGACGAGCCCCAATGACAGTTACCTTTCTCCAAGAGTTATACGCTGTCATAGAAAAAATGAATGCACAGGACAGAAAGTGGATCTACACAGAAGCAAAAAGAAATATTGTCGCAGCAACAAACACACGGAATACAGTCTAAATGTGCAATGGTACATGTTTCCAACCCCTCTGATTCTACGAGAAATGACCGCAGGATCCCCACGGTTCACGGTTCGTTGCCATATCCTTTGAAGTTTACAACCAGTTTGTTGACGGATCTTTCAAACCAAAACCACGGAAACGTGAGACACCTAAGTAATCTAAATATGTTGTACTTTTCTTAATCAGACGTCGCCACTTCATTCGCTGTCCTCCATATGGCCTCTTCCACCCTGTGGCAGACAGCCATCTACGGAAAAGTCAAATAAAAAGAACGCTTTGCCAAATCCAAACTGACGGAATATCAAATGATCCAATCTACCTCCCTTACAAGGAGAAGGTAATGAGATAACATGCACAAAATTCATCACGATAAATTTCGGTAGTAGGTGAAATAAATGGCTGAAATTGTCCGTGGTGATCGTCCTAAGCAATTTATTGTCTTGTCAAAGGTGGAATCAGCCACCTAAGGCATTCGAGCAATGCTTCAAATAAACTGACTACCAAAGTGTGTTTCTTCAATGAAAAAGGATATTCACCGTTTCGATCACACTCGTAACAAAAAAGGGTTGGTACATCACGTGCAAATGACCTTGACGTAAAGATCACACGCTGGCGTCCCATTAACAGAAAATATGTTTCTAATTTTGTTAACGTCCTCGAGAAAATCTACCACCGCACGAATTTTGTCTTCAAAAGTGTAATTACTATTAACATACCTAATAGTTTGTGAATTTTAAACTTCTGAAATGCTACAGGAGGTCGGATGCTACACGCAATAGATAATCTTTATGAATTTTTTGCAGTTCCGATTTCGGTTACAGAAAAATTAATTAACGCCAAAAAACGCAGCAAATTCGACTTCTTATAATGGTGTACCGCATGGAGCATCTCTCGTCTATCTTTTCGGTACTCCAACTGTAATCCCAAGAAGTTACATCCTAAAAAACAAAAAACCAGGTCAACAGGCAAGCCAAACCGAATTGAGGATAAGCAACACTCATAAACCTCGCAGAAATGATGTCTACCATCTAAATGAAGTTAGCCACGGAGATAGGTGGACGAGGATTATTGGTGAATCCTAATGTTATGGAAACGCATGGATTCCTCGATTGCCCCGCCAATTTTTTCCAGAGCATGGCTAACAATGTCCTATAGGTTAACCGACAACTGTGCACCAACGTGCTATCACAAACTGCGTACTGGATTGGGAAAAGTTTAGAGGTGCATCCTGCATAAAATTCCTATGAAACTTTACGGTCCTATTCATGAAACCATTGTATTCCGTCTAAGCAGAATCGCAATAAAGTAAAGCGTCACATATCTTATCAATCTTCGACTACTAACCAGTCAAGTCCGTGATTGCAAGGGAACTAACGGAACCCGGAAAATCAATAACTCTAAACGACTTTGGCAATCCGTCATTTTTGCTGTTTCGTAAAACGTAAGAAATTTAAGAAAGAAAATTAGTGTCGAGGAAATGAATTGTCATGAAGATTTTTTTTTTCTGAAGCTTGTCCAGCAACACGATGACTCCGGTAAGCAGTTCGAGATGTAAACAATAGGTGCGTTTCACATCATGTGATCGGATCTTAAAGCCAAGGCGAGAAATGTCAACTCATCGAATCATTGACCGATGTTTGTATATTCGGCCTTTTTGTATTCCGATTACAAAGATTCGCAGTGGACGAAAAAATTGTAAGCAAGAAGAACTAGAGGAAAGCAGACCCTTCGAATGCAAAAACGCCACAAAATGCTACATTTGACGATACTGTGTAATATGCCCAACCATTATGTTAGCAAACCTCGCAGACCTCATTGGTTAGTGTTTTTACACCCTTCAGTCACGTCATGCACTGACCACCCTGACCCATGGTCTAACCATTACCTGCCTCGGAGAACCCGACAGCGTCCATCTGCAGGCATACACGGCCACAAGTCCCAACCAAATCAACACAGTATCTGATTCAAAGACCCAATTATTCCATGCCTAACCTCAGCAATCATAGTGAAATTCTGCCAACATATTCTGTTAACACTACGAACGCACCGGTATTCAAACACCGATAGTCTTTGCACACTTGTCCTCTGGTGTTCTGTATACTCGGCATATATACGACCATCGGGTGAAATGTGACTACCCGGATGACAACGGTTGTCTAATTCGTCCAAATAGATCTTTGCAAGAACAAGCAGCATTTTATACTTTGGAGGTGTGAAGTGCATTCCAAACATACCTGCACTGCCGTATTGATCGGTGGTTGATAAATACCCGCGACTTAACTGGGTCTTCATTTAGAAGCACGTCATTTGCATTTTTGAGTCACATAATTTATTATCTGAACAAAGATTACCACAACTGTCTTCACGTGAAAATGAACTGAACAATTCAGGCAGTGCATTCAGCTTACTTCGCAAATTTCCTCTAACGCTACAATCAGTTAAACTTACCGAGCAGCATTTCTTCATGACCGTATATCAGAAGAATGAAAGTTAGAAAGATTTCTCACAAAGGTTTTTGGATATATTTGGGTGAGCGATACTGCCCGGATGCCCAAACCGCAGATTTCTTTTTTAGAGAACGCAAATCAAAACTTTTGATTGAAAATGCCGACCCATAAGACAGTGGTGTTAACTCAGCATGGGAATTCTGAGCAGTAACCTACATACCATTACCCACCATGCCCGAAACAATGCGCAGTTACGATATTCACATAATCGTGTCTCCGCGTGGATGGGATGGATGTCTTAGGCGAATGCCCGGCATCATCAATCGAGTTGGCTGATCTTTCGTAATTAGTTTAAGAAGAATGATCCGAACCTATGATGGACGGCCTACCAGGCCTACAATACTAGACTCATCGACCTCTGTTACCAAGGTGGATGTTTACCTCAGTCGAAAAACCGTATGAATTGAGCAGTCAGTCACCGGTACCCAGTAAGCCACGAGATTCTCAAGTAATCACCATTAAGTCAAAGATTCGCGGTACGATACCCAGAATCAACTCACTACTTGGATTTCAGCAGCCGGGTAGTATCAAACCCACTGGCGAACTGCATATTGCAATGGATAAACAAGAACCTGGAGGTGGGGTGTGAAATAACTTTTATCTGCATTCTCGCTCACTGTCTTCCCCCGTGGCCATAGCTCCAATGGCATGATCTGCACAAAGATTTGTGCTATACACTTTATATATATATATATATATATATACATATACATATATATATATATATATATTTATATATATATATATATATATATATATATATATATAGGAGATATAACAGTATTCATCAGGTAAGCCTATCTCGACAATCAGCTTCAGTTTTCACAACCGATAACCTTGCACCGAAGTGCTCTGAATTTCATTTCTACCTCACGCTACCATCTGCTAAAAGGACAAAAAAGAACGATGAACAGTGGAAGGTCGGCAGCAAAATAATAAGTTGAACAACTATTCAGAAATGTAAAGACTTCAAATGCAATAATGTCATCGAGCCATATCATCCACTGTCTCCGGACGATCCCATGAACTACAATCCGGTTGTCTAATTGCAACTACACAGGCCAAACCATTGATCAAGGTTGTCATGCCTTCCTCCCATGTTGTCGACGGGCCACCTCGATCCATCTTCCAAGCTTCCGTGGCTTGAAGAACAGCGTACAACAAAGCCGTCGTTCTGAGGGGAATGAGTACAACATACCCTAAACATCTTAATCTGTTCAAATCCAATATCTCTACTAAATATGTGATCGCACGACCCCTATAGCCTGCCTGTGACTCCACAATGCTTCCGCTGCAGAACTAGCAGCAGAGTTTGGACAAGTTCTCGGCATACTTGGTCACAGTGACACGGCATCCTCCCCTCTCTCCCCCCAACAGCGGAATTCTTTCTGACAAAACGGAAACTGAACAACAATAACAACAACAACAACAACAACAACAAACGGTAAACAACCCGGCACTGACCTGCTGCGTCCGTCTGCGTAGACTTTGTCCCCGCCGGCTTTTTTGGCCGCAGCAACTGTCAAATTGTGCGTGCTTTTGGATAGTTTGCTTTTCATTTTCCGAATCAACGTATGACGTTTCCCTGATTTGGGCATTTTGGGAGAAATTCGTGAGTCGGCAGTTTGTCAGAGAGAGTCGGAATCGGCGTGTGCCATGCAAAGCAAACAGGCACGCAGGTTAGAATTGGAAAAAAGAGAGAACAGTCAACGATACGTCACATTGGCGTGTGTCCTTGCTGACATGGAGATAAAAATAGCAAACTGTCGTGAAAGATGCAACAATCAGAACACGCATGATAATGTATGTGTGCTTGATGCACTCCTGCACATTCACTGAATAATCTTGGTGATTTACAACATCATAGAGAAAAGTTGTGCGAATCGATCACAGAACATAGAAGGATAAAGCACGTGCGTGTGTATCAACTACTGAACAGCAAATTCATCTGTGAAAGTCAACACAAACAAAATAAGCTTATTCAATTCACAGGAAAGGTAGGTGGTACCAAACGATCGGAGTGAGTAGACCAATCAAACAGCCATCCACATTTTGATCCGATTAATCCTGTCAGTGATCATCTGATAAAAAATGACTGACGTTGACGACACATTTTCCGCAAAATAGGCAAGACAGCGTGAGCAAACTAACATGTAAACTTAAGGCGGAGAGAAAACAGCCCCAAACCCCATGCTTCGAGTAGCTGGTTATGACGTTATCAATCACCCAATGTGATTTTAAGCCAAAGGCCGCCTAGCATAAGAGCGATCACACGCCCTCTTAATCAGCCGGATAACATGAGTCATAAAATAAACTCTCAGGCTAGAGATCCATGCTATCGGGCACGCCCTTAAGTTGCGCACCATCCAGCTGTTTAATCGTGAATAAGGTGGGTTCCAGCCCAGAGAATAAGCGGTCGCGAACACGCTGCGGCCCTGTTGAGGGCGTGGGGGATTTTCGCCTGGCAAGCGATCTACCTAAAAAATACCACAAGAGCGCACTGGTGACACTGTGACGTGGCGAGTGTGGCCCGCCAACCACTGCCCCTGGTTGTGTTCCAGTGACTCGGCAAGGTTTCCGGAAGAGGCATAAGAGCTGATCAAATGGCCACGGGCTCGTCTGGAATGATTCTGCTGCCTTACACAAGGCGCTTGGTTGTGCAAGGGCTGGAGGTGCATCCTCGAATAAAAAGACCTACTACTCTGGACTGGGCGACCGAGTAATACAACAGTCCACAACGCACACAACCATGGATATGACTGATCATCGCACGAACGTTCCTAGCCCTTTTCTCAATCGCAAAAGCGAGCTTCCACGGTGCGCAACCGTTTGTTCCTCTACTAATGCGTGTTACTCTTCCTCTTCCTACTCTATTTCTTAACATTCTTCGGGCTCTGAAATCGACCATGTTAGTGGTAGTGTCACTGGAATAAGTCATGTTCCTGTTCTCGCGTGTTCAACAAACATCGCCAAATATCACCGAACCCACTCCCGCTGGTTGATCAACTTCTTGATCTTCGATGCCCCTTCAAACCATTCGCATTCAATGTGCGAACAATTATGTGCGTACGTCAACAAGGCTGTTTAACCAATGCACCGGAGACCCTAGCCATCGATGCTTGCTGTATCCAAGACACTTGTAGTCAAGGCTCTGTTATCCGACTGATATCCCCATCTAGTTCTTCCGAAGTTTTATCTGCGTCTTTCTGTGGACCCTGAGGCTGTGGCTTCTGGTACTGCTAGTGTTGATGTGGCTCTTAGTGAGAGGGTTTAAGCTGTATTATTTGACTGGATCCAAGTTGACAGCCGGTTATGTGCAGTGAAACTTGGAGGTTCGCGTAGAGTGAGTGACTATCGCTCTGACAAACGCAACTTGTTTGTTGTCTCAGGGTGCGCGCCAACAAATTGCAGCCCAAATGCAATCAAAGCTACACGACCTATTACACACAGCAAGGCCAGGTGACATGGTGATTTTGGCAGGAGACACGAATGCTAGGGCAGGTCGGGTGTCCCCGAATGAGGCGCATCCGGGAGGTCTCTTTGGTCTCGATTCCTGTCGTTCTAAGAACGGGGAACGGTTGCTGGCTTTGTGCCCAGACCATCAACTGTTTCTCGCTAGTACGAGCTTCACAGGTTCCAGTCGCCGGTACTCCACCTGGCGTTCACCCTCTTCGAGTCAGCGATGGACCCAAATAGATAACATTACTATTGCCTACAAACGGCTGGGCTGTCTACAAGACTACCGGTGGTACTGGAACACACCCCTTGACTCGGATCAAGCATTAGTATGCAATAGGCTGTCCAGGTGCTTCGGTGGGTGCTCAGAACGCATGGTGCAGCGTCGGTTAGATTGCGACAAGCTACCTGATCCGACTCGTCTATGAATCCTTCGAAGCGCACTGGCTGAAAAGTTAGGAATGCCCCTATCTCAAAACATTAACGAACACAGGTTGCTTATCAAGAATGGCTTGCATTCCGCTAGCTTGGTGATTGTAAGCTAGTCCGTCGCGTTGTCACAACCTGGATTTCTGCTGAGTCTCTGCGCCTTCTTGACACAATCCAGTCCATCCAGGCATAATCAAGCACGGCATATAACGAGACGTGAACTCAACGAAAGCTTGCGTAGGGATTGCGAGATCCAGTGGCCTCAACTAGCACTGGGGATGGAACATGCTGTCGACATGGGAAATTCTTTCAAGATGTTTCACCTCATCCGGTAAGTAAGAATAAAGTGTAAGAGAAACGATCCTTAAGGCTGACGGTTCGCAGATCCACAACCAGCAACGACGTCTTGTGCGCTGGGTGGAGCAGTTTCAAGCACAAATTGGCTCACCTTCAGCGTCAGCGCCTCCTACAGCTATTCCGGCAAGTGTTCAGTGGTCTCTTACAACAGGTCCAGCAATCGAGGTAGAGATCCTCAGGGAAATCCGAGTCTTAGGACATCATAATACGCCGGGCTATGATCGCCTTCCTCCAGCTCGATTTAAAGACGCAGGTGTGGAACTGGTCGGACAACTTCAAGTTTTGTTCCCGAAGATCTGGTAATTCGAAAAGCTACCCTCCTCGTGGCCGAAGTTGATAGTTGTCCTCATCTTCAAAAACGATCAGCCCAGTGATTACCCTGACCATACGGGTCCTAGACTAATCCTAATAGCGTCAAAACTGCTTGCACCCGTCATTCTTCGGAGGCCGTACAACACACGTGGAGAGCAAAATCATGAAGAACAAGTTGCGTTTCGTGCCGTTCGTGGTGCATCGATCAATTATTCACCCTCCGACACTTGCTAGAGCACCGTTTTACCCCTCAAAGGTCAAAGATCAACATCTTGGAAATTAGCACAGCCTTTGACTCTCCTCGTAGGTCTGCACTATTCCACTGCTTGTTGAAAAATGGAGCATCTGAGAAGAATGTCGGTCCCCAGGTCGGGTTAGGGATTATGGCCAGTTTTCGCCATCCTTCGCTCTTACCAACGAAACACGGCAAGACTGCCTTATATACCCATTTCTTTTCAGCTTCGTCGTAAACGGTGCTCTACAAAAAGCCTTACATGCTCTTTTAGACGATGCAGTTAAACTCGTCCCAGAGAATTCACATTTTCACTTAGAGTATGTCGAGGATTTCGCGTTGCTGAGTGACAAAGAATAGGCAATTCAACGAGCATCTGATCGACTGCCGATTCATCATCATCATCATCATCATCATCATCATCATCGTTCAGCGTTAAACAACAAGCAAGCCTCACTGACCGCTGCCTTTCCCCAGAGTTACACGTTTCTATAAAAAGAGTGAATATCCAAGGGGAACAGGGAGTGGACCTACACAGGCGGGAAAAGATAAGATGCTGCTGCAGCCAACACACGAAACACAGTCTAACTGTACAAACTGCCGATCGAATTATCCCTATACGGGATGTGCTTTGCACCTTCAAGATCCAAGCTACACCTTCAACAATGACGCGAGCCTGTACCTCCTCCATTCACTCTTTGTGGTGATGATCCATTAGAGGTAGTTAATAGCTACAAGTACCTCAGAAACCTGATCACACCTGGCGGCGGTGTCCCAGAGGAGATCACATACTTAATTGCAAAAGCCAAAGCAGCTTTCGCAAACCTGAGACACTTGTGGCTCCGCCATGACATACGGTTTCCAATCAACGAAAGGGTGTACAATGCCACAATCCGTAGTGGTCTTCTTTATGGTTCCGACACTTGACCTATCTGCATTGAGGACGCCCGACGACTTTTCGTCTACGACCACCGATGTTTTCGTAGCATTGCAATGACGAAGTGTGTCGACGTGTGTTGGATGCAAACAGTCATCTTCTGACTGTGATAATCGCCTTACGTCACATTCGGTGGCTTGGACAAGTATTGCACATGCCTATTCATTGTCTACGTTGTCGCATGCTTGTGGCACGTGCTTGGCAGGGCTGGAAGGAGCGACGTGGCGGTTAGGCTATGATTCTTGATATTCCATGTCCTAACCTTGGTAAACCTCAAAATGCTTCAGTATGGTCGAAGGTGGAAGTCTCAGGCTCCAAATCGGCTCCTCGCCCCGTACCCCTCTCGAAATTATCCCAAATGTCCTGCGTCTCAAATGGCTTCTGGACACAAAATCCTACACACTACCTTCGCCTGGTGCAGGTGTTTCTACCAAATTGCAAGGACAAAGGCGAATAGCCAGCGCTCTCTACTAACATGACTGATTCTTGGTAAACAGTTCAGAGGAGTTGGCTAAATCCTGATTCAAAACCACCTACTACGAGCGGTGTACGAAGCACACCGCTGTTATCATTGGCGTCTGCGAAGAAGGGATTGGCTGGGCACTCACGATGTCTAGCTTCATCCGAACTGCGTAGGAACAGATCAATCAGTCGCAGGTTTCTAGTGGGTTACGTGATCCTCAGGCCATTCCACTGCATTGCAGGTTAAACCATTTGGTCAAACGCCCAAGGTACAGTCCCCTAGGTAACATTCGACTTCGGTTTGGGCAACCTGGAAGAATTGAGCCAACAGAGGACCGCCAATAACGTGAAGATGAAGAATGAAAGAAGCGCCATATGGGGCAAACTCTGCACACTGTTTTGTTTTGCTGCCCTCTTCCTCGATATTTGTTTTCTTCTGTCGTCATGGTTCCGATGGCACCTAGTCTGTACACGGATTTATGCAACATACAACAATAGCAGATCTCGTGTACAACTTCGTAACTTTTCAGATTCGCGAGAGGCGTCATAATCGCAACGTGCAGTTCGTTTGTGAAGTATTTCGGCCACAGAGCAAATCGTTGAATGCGATGCGAACCAAAACTGTTTCGACCATTTTGACAATTGGGTTGCGTGTTGTGGATGGTTCAGAATGGACTACCCGATTGTTATATGTTTCTTAAGGTGGATGAAAGATAAACGGAAATAGCAAATTCAACCGTGAACCGCAAGACTCGCTGACGCAGTCCAATACCGCACGTAGCCTGAGCAAAACGGTGGAGACATGAGGCTCTTACTGCTTTGCTGAACAAAACCTCAGTAAGTGCGGTAACGCAACACAGAAACTCTACGACGACTGTAATCAATACACAGGGAGGAAAATTGAAGTGCTGTTTAAAGCAAAGATCTATGGAAACGACAGAATTCATTCAGTTCAATGATAAAATCAACATACCAGAATGTCCACTACTTGATTCGCCATAACCACCTTGACTACTGTCCAAATTAAGCGCGGACTGATAGATAGGAGGTCGACCAGACACATGCGGATCGTCAACATCACTGGAGTGTCCTTCTTCCATTCCGGCCATTGGGTTGTAAGAGGCCCCAGGAACGCCCAAGTGAGAAGTGGTACCAGTTGACCCACGCCATCCCGGAGGCAATGCGCCGACAGGATCGGCCTGATTACCCATATAGCTGATATTTCCGGATAGGTTGCTCTCACTGTATGCTCCGGAAACCATGGAAGGCGCTCGGGAAGATCTATTGGCGTCAGAGGCATAGGAAAATGTCGAAGATTGATCGTCTGGTTCGCGGTTTTTGTGGTGCCTAGGCCAAGTGGGAATTTAATAGGAGAAAGCTCCAGATGCATATTAATTTACCGTAGCCATTTGCAGTTCGCACGCACGCACGCACGCACATGCATGGGGATTAAGACAGCAAAACATTACAACAGAACCTGTTGCTGTTGCGCGTTTCACTATACCGTTACACAACCATAAGGAAAGCAATCAACGTCACGAGAATATGACGACCAGCTAACTAGAATCAGCAAATTAAGCACAGATGTCGTGTGATCAGTATCTGATCGCTCCTGAGTATATTTCATAAGATTGCACCAATACAGAACCCAATTGTTTCTTCATTGAGTATTTACTTCGATGTATGCATAACTTAGCACATCGAGTATGGAGGTATGGTACCAGAAGAAACATGCATCGTTATAGACGCGTGAAACACATGAGAGGAATCTCATCTACTTTGTGTAGCCAATCGGAAGTCGAGATCTGTTTGGACAAACTGATTTATCTTTTTACAGAACAGGACTAGGGCAGATCACACTCAATACAGGCCTGTAATCCATGATTGTTAGAATATATAGGGCTTGGAAGGAGTGCAGGATCTCCAAAGCATCCGTATGATGTAGATGAACGCGATTCAATTAAAACAGTGGAGTGGAGGCAAAGGATTTGCAGTCAACAAGTGAATCAGCCAAACAGTGACAGGAATAAGAAAGGGAAGTGACTAGGTTGGAAATTTTGCGAGATAGACTAAGAAAACCTTATCGACAAGAAATTACACTGAACATGAACAGCAAAATGGCGCAAACTAAGAGCCACAGATAAGGCAACCGACGAGGACGTGGAGAAAAATCAACCAGGATAGAGCGCGGAAGAATGGACGCATTAACATAGAACATGGGCAGAAGAAGGGTTTAAAAAAACGCGAGCAGCCGGAATTTCGATCGCGTTGCTATGACGGATCGCGTGAGAAAGAACTGTTCGAACAGCCGTACATGGAACACGGGTACTGGGCGACTCACCGCCTACGTACAAGCTGCATCTCACGCTTGTCAATGTTAAGGTTGGGTCTAGTAGAAATTACTGTGACAGGACAGTTAACAGCGTACTGACAAAATCAATCGAGATAGTCTGACTGGAAAACGGTGGATCGGTGGTTGACTGGGTTGACATCCATTCGAAACTAGCAAGTCTCCCCAATGCGATTGGATCACCAGAATTTGGGAAACGTTAGTCAAAATTCAGCCATTATATTAAACTACGTTGAAAACTACAGGAAACTTATGTTTAATAACTTCCTAGTTGATGCATCAACATCGTTGGCCGTGAGTCACTAATACCCCACACACACACACACACTGGGGGAAATGATCACATCCATAGTCACAGTGATGCACATATCAGTCAGGCGAAAAGCCAACCAAGCCCTCGAGCAATCAACCACACAGTGGACGCAACACCACGTTAGCTTGCAGCTTCCGTTACCCGTGAGTTTCAATGATCAAATCCTCGACTGATTCCGTTAATCCATTCTGATTTGTATCGGACACTTTACGCAGAGCCATAAACTGATATTCACGTGATGAACTGCAGTTATTCTGTCATGGTAGTCCCTAGTAGTATCAGGTAAATGAGGCTGTTGATCCCCTTGTTTCATTTCTCGCATGGTTAGCTTCAGACCAAGCAGAGAATAAGACGTGCTGGTTATCCCTAATACCCACAAGGTGCAATCTCTACACAATACCAGAAAGAATAATAATCACACAAGAAACTGCGTAGGCATTCAACGGATTTGAAAATTTGTTAGGATTTCCAATGAGGAAGGAAAAACCTTAAGCTGCGGTCGTAAACCTGTTTCTCTTTCTCTTTGAATTCTGGGCATTATTCAGCAATCTGGAAGTACTATTGGAAAAAGACCGGAAAGAGGCAATCGACAGCTGCCGGAGTTGAACATGGGATGTCCATGACCAAACGACACGATGTTAACTATTCAACGATAATTCCTCATAATGCAGCATCACAATTCAATTCACGACTAAACACGTGTTCCGTCTTGACTGTGAATCATGAACCGCATTGACTATGAATTCTACTATGCATATACTCTCCGCTCGTGCTTCTTGGCCAATTCACGCTCTATGGCTAAACCGTCACCAAACTTGAGACTGGCATACTTCCGCTTATCTGTCCTACCTGAAATTCACGCCGTTTTGTGTTGTGACGGCTGATCATGCTTCTACTTGCACCTACCGTGCGAACAAAACGATAGTCCGTGCACAATAAGGCATACAAAAGAAGTGTTTCAGCCTCAAAATGCCTCAGTATGGTCGAAGGTGAAAGTCTCAGGCTCCAAATCGGCTCCTCGCCCCGTACCCCTCTCGAAATTATCCCAAATGTCCTGCGTCTCAAATGGCTTCTGGACACAAAATCCTACACACTACCTTCGCCTGGTGCAGGTGTTTCTACCAAATTGCAAGGACAAAGGCGAATAGCCAGCGCTCTCTACTAACATGACTGATTCTTGGTAAACAGTTCAGAGGAGTTGGCTAAATCCTGATTCAAAACCACCTACTACGAGCGGTGTACGAAGCACACCGCTGTTATCATTGGCGTCTGCGAAGAAGGGATTGGCTGGGCACTCACGATGTCTAGCCTCAGTCGAACCGAGTTACGTGACCTTCAGATTGTCCTGATACTTGGTGGGCTAGACCACTAGGTCAAAGGATCGGAGTGCAGTCGCCAAAGCCAATTCTAATTCAGCTTGGGCAACCGGGTAGTATCCGGCCCACAGAGGACTGATGGGTTCTGACGGATACTCGATGACTTGGAAGTAGAAGACGAAGAAGCTACCATGAGTGGTGAACTTTTCACAATATTTCTGTTTTCTTTCCTTTTTTGCTTATTGCTTTCGTCTTTCACTTTACGATATCACACGATCCATGCTCAGGTTTGTGTAATATATATTACATATGTACCTATATAATCTGAAGCATCACAAAGTTCTTTTATCTTGCAGTGATTCCGATGGCATTGAGATTACGCCCACTGCGTTTGCAATTGTCCGTTTTACAAGATAACCGCTAGGCTGAGCAATCTACCGTCGATTTATACGGTAAGGGATAAACCATGCTAATTAGAAATTTTCATACTAACAGCTCATCGCTGATACAACAGGCGCCGTTCGATCAAGTCAAACGGTTACCAATCCCAAACAGTGAATCCCCTTAATTAGCCTTGCCTTCCCCTATACGTTCTATTCAAAAGGATACGAATTTATTGTCAAAAACATCCCCGTTCGCGTGAAAACCAGAACAACAAAAACAGCAACAACAACAATTGAGATAAACATCATGGCATGACGCAGCAGTCGCACATGGGGATTTTGGTGTGCTCATACAAAAGACGAAGATGCATGGAACCAAAAACCAGATTCCCAAGCGGGGGAAAGTTTCATAGTCTAGCTACTCCTCTACATGAACATTTTCCAATTACCCAAAAGTTATGAAAAGCACGGAACTCAGCTTGTTTTGACAATCAGTCTTCGATTAGTATTTCGCACAAATATGAAGACAGATCACTGGCCATCGAGATCATGGCGGAGGACGCAAACAATGAGCGAAAAAGAGGAAAGAAAAAACAACGTGCAGATGTCATCATCATACATGGTAGTTTTTTGCAGTTCTCGTTTTTACGACAGTGACTATCGATCGGAATCCATGATTTCTCAGGCTGTTATTTCGCAGCAGTCCCAAACTGGAGTAGGATAAACATGCGCTCTCGGACAATCCATATCGTAGACGTGCCCACATCAAGGGTGGATTGTGTGTGATCCATAAATCTGTGAATTTTATAACCTGAATGGAGAAGTGTGTTTATTACAGTCTAGATCATGGTTGCCCAAAGCACCCTGGGGCCAAAAGCGATAGTTTCGGATCATCTATTGGCTATCAGGCTCAAACAAGGAGTTTATAAGAGACATCAGGTGGCCATAACCAAATCAATAGCGCACTCGTCGACTGAAAAGCATCCTGCAACTGGACGGGTCAATTTGTTTATTTTTGCGCTCCGGCTGAGTGTCTGGACCGCTAACGTCTGACTGACTGACATTTTGTTGTAGCCAGTTCAAGGATATTTATCGAACAAGAAAAGGAGTATACTAACTCACGATCGATTCAAGATGGTGTTTCGCATGATTCCCAATTTGTGAATCGAAACTACCCGAGATTTGGCAATGGCTCTAGCTTCTGTCTTATACCTAATGCATCTAGTTATTCGGTAAGTAGATTCTGCAAGCCTAACGCATTGCACCCGGGAAAATCAGCTAGTTAATGCTATCATTCCTTTCTCACCATGTCATGTACCAAGTACACAACTACACCTATTTGCTATAACAATGAAAAAAAGCTGCGTGTACCCAAGTGGATAAACTTTCTAACGTTCATACAATTGGGTACACGCAGCTTTNATTACAGTCTAGATCATGGTTGCCCAAAGCACCCTGGGGCCAAAAGCGATAGTTTCGGATCATCTATTGGCTATCAGGCTCAAACAAGGAGTTTATAAGAGACATCAGGTGGCCATAACCAAATCAATAGCGCACTCGTCGACTGAAAAGCATCCTGCAACTGGACGGGTCAATTTGTTTATTTTTGCGCTCCGGCTGAGTGTCTGGACCGCTAACGTCTGACTGACTGACCTTTTGTTGTAGCCAGTTCAAGGATATTTATCGAACAAGAAAAGGAGTATACTAACTCACGATCGATTCAAGTTGGTGTTTCGCATGATTCCCAATTTGTGAATCGAAACTACCCGAGATTTGACAATGGCTCTAGCTTCTGTCTTATACCTAATGCATCTAGTTATTCGGTAAGTAGATTCTGCAAGCCTAACGCATTGCACCCGGGAAAATCAGCTAGTTAATGCTATCATCCCTTTCTCACCATGTCATGTACCAAGTAGACAAATACACCTATTTGCTGGTAACCACTTGAACAATGGAAAAAGAAAGAGAGCTCCGAGTACCCAGGTGGATAAACTTTCTAACATTCATACAATTGGCGTGAACAACTACAGCGTGCACCCCACAATTATGTGCAACAAGATGAAAAAGTCGTTGAAACATCTGGATTGGTAGAAAATTCTTTTCCTCTTTCCTTCTGTTCTTTCTCTATCCGACATAGGACTATTTTTTTACCGAACCCTCTCGGAATCACACTGATTTTGGTCGTTGACTATTTCCGGCGCGATACATTTACCTTTCTTTGTTTTGTCCTCGCGCTTTGATGTGGTCACCTTGACCTAAGACGGTCCGCTTCGTAACGGTCCACTTTAGCTTTATCGCCCACGTTGCTCAGCCGTTGACATTCAGTTCGTCTACGATTATTTTTGGCTGCCCCGCTCGGGAGTGTTTGTCGGACCTGATCAGGTGTGCAGAAGTTCTTGTATTTACTTCCGTCTCTTTTATTCAACCTGTCTCTTCTGTTTCCTAACCCTATCTCTTTGCCCCTTCTGCCTACCCACAGTGTCCCCACTGATAACAAGCCCAATACTTGCAACGGTTCATTGTCAAGTAGTGTAGTAAGTGGTTTACAGTCTGCTAACTCACATTTTCTCACGCCTCGTCAGCCTCTGAATCTCGGCTGCTTCAATGTGCACACTTTCTTGCAGGCTGGCCAACAGACTTGTTTAGCTGTGACAGTGGACTCACTTTCGATTAATGTCTGCTGTGTCAGTGAAACACGAATTCAGGATTCAAGTAGAGTATTTCAACTAACGTTAACAACATATCTCGTCAAGATATTTCCTGCACACTTCAGGAGACGAAGCAGCTCAAGCTGTGGGTCAACGTGGTGTAGGAATGGTCTTGAGTGAGAAGGCTGAAGCAGCCCTTCTAGACTCGATCCCAGTCAACAGTCGCTTGTGTGCCATGAGACTGCAAGAATAAGTCGGCGTCCGGAAGGATAGTAGTGTTAAGCGCAGCTTATTTGTCATCTTGGCATACGCTCCAACAGACTGCCACAATGACATGCAAAAAGACGAGTTTTCTCATGGCCTCGTCACCCTTGTTCGTAGGAGCAAACGCTCTGACATTGTAGTGGTTGGTAGCAGGAAATTTGAATGCACACGTTGGAAACTTAGAGTTTCGGAAACTTGTTTAGGTGGACGGCGCGCCTTGCCTGCTCAGCGAACAGATAACGGGGAAAGACTGCTCTACTTTTGTGCAGACAATAAACTATTCCTATCTAGTACGAATTTCCGACACAGTTCGTGTCGCACAGCGACATGGCGCTCTAACTCAACAGGTGGTCTTAGTCAGATCGACCATATTGCAGTAAGCTACCGTTGGTGCGGGTCTGTCCAGAACGGTAGGTCGTACTGGACCACGTAAGTTGAATCGGACCATGCGTTAGTTTTAATGCAATTTTTGCTGCAGCTCAACGGCCATCGACGCAGGCCACAATCCCGACTGGCCGTCGAACGTCTGTGTGATTCGGCTGTTTGCAACAGCTATCAGCAGAAACTGCTCGACAAACTAAGAACTTCGGAGAGCAGCAATGTAGACGAGCGCTGGGACGAAATTAAGCAAGGGATGCATTTGGCAGCAGATTTCACCTCTGATCTTAGATCTAGCGTTCATCAAAGACACTGGATCTCACAAGGGTCGTTGGGTCTAATGGAGCAAAAACGCCAGCTCCCCAACTGCAATTGGGTGAATAAGATGCGCGGACAGTTGCAGCGTCAGTTGACCATAAGCCTTAGGAATGACCGCGAAAGCTGGTGGGTTAAGGTAGCCGAAGAGATGGAAGTGGCGTCCGCTTCAGGTAACAGTCAGACTGTTTAAGCTTATACGCGACAGCGGTGGGCGGCGAACTTCGGTTAGTGAAGTTGTGTGCGATAAGAATGGAGAGCTCATCCATGGTAGACTGGAAAGACTGGACCGTTGGGCAGAACATTTCAAGGATCAGTTTAGCTGGCCATACGCTATCGTATCTAGTCCGTCGTCTGGAGCTGTGAATCCTTAGAAGGTGTCACTTGATCCCCCAACGGAAGTGGAAGTGCAGCCGAATATTAGGCTTCTGAAGAGCGGAAAAACAGCCGGTCGTGACGAGCTTCCCCCAGTTCTTTTCAAACTGGGTGGGAAAGCTCTGGTGAAATCAATTACCTTCTTGCTTTATGATATTTGGAACGAGGAGCGTATTCCGTTATCGTGGGATGAGTCACCGATTGTATCCATCTTCAACAAGGGTACACGGAGTGACTGTATCAATAGTCGTGGGATAAGTTTAATTCCGACTGTTACTAAGGTGTTGGCTTTGATAATGCTGCGTCGTTTGACACCGATTCGTGAGAGTGATATCCGCGAACAGCAGGCCGGATTTCGGGCAGGTCGAGGTTGCATTAACCAGATACTCACTCTTCGCCAAATACTCGAAACGCGCCACACGAAACGCCGCCCTACGATCGTAGTCTTTCTGAAATTGAAAGGCGCGTTCGACTCCGTGGGTCGACCAGCATTATTCAGTGCTCTCCACCGGAAGGGTATGCCCACGAAGTTCGTAGACCTGTTGCGAGCATTGTACTCGCATACCCATGTTCGCGTGAGGGTATACGGTGAACTATGAAGTTCATTCGAAACGACCAGGGACGTTCGACAAGAATGTCCCATCTCTTCATTCTTGTTCAACTTCGTCATGGACGAGGTGATGGAAGATGCTTTAGGTCTCCAGGATGTAGGAATCGATTTGGGAAATGGAGGGAAGTTGTGACCTAAATTACGCAGATGGCGTTGTATGCCTTTTCGAGTCTGTGGACCATGCACAACGGGCACCAGATAGACTCTCGAGATCGGTTGCTCGGTTGGGTATGTGCTTTGCACCTTCAAAGTGTTAAGTGTTGTTACTGGACTGGACGACAGTAGTGCCGTGCTTGGTGCTGAGCGGAGAGGAACTAACGATTGTGGACCGTTTCACCTACCTTGGTAGCTGCGTGTCCAACGATGGTAGCTCGAGAGTGGAGGTAAATACGCGTATATCAAAGGCTCGAGCAGCTTACGCTAGACTGAAGCACTTGTGGTGTCGTTCTGATATTTCACTGAAGTTGAAAGATCGTGTGTACTGTGCCGCAATGCGTTCAGTTCTTTTGTGCGGTTGCGAGACATAGAACATTCCTGGATGGAGTGAGCGGGTGAGTAATTTCGAGGCCAGGAATCTAATACTAGGTACCAGTTCTGAGAATACCATGTTTCATCGTATGAAACTTAGTAGACAACGGTGGTTGGGTCACCTGTTGCGTATGGCGAACACTCTTGCCCTATTTTGGATTCCTTCGACGGAGTGGATGAAGCCATTTGGAGATCAATAGATGACGTAGCAACGTGGGATGAGAAAATGTATAGCGAACTTGGGTAAAGCAGGTGCCTCACGTCTTCGTGGTTGGGGTCCGAAAGACTCGACAACTAGCTGGCTGGAGACACTGACGGAAATGGCAATGAACCGTGAACAGTGGCGATCGTGTTACCATTTTCTATCGAGTCAGAATGATTGAACGAGTGTGTTTGCACAGTTAGACTGTGTTCCGTTTGTTGGCTGCAGCAGCGTCTTATATTTCCCCACCGTTGTAGGTCTACTCGCTGTTCCGCATGGATATTCACTCTTTTTATAGAAACGTGCAACTCTGGGGAAAAGACAGCGCTGAACGATGATGACGATGATGATGATGATGATGATGATGTGTTTGCTTGAGCCATTTACTTTCTTTTTGTTCCTTTTCATGAAGCGTTCATTTTACTCAAACCTTTGTCGTATTTTTGAACACTTTTCGGAAGAATGGTGTCTGAGGCTCACTGTCCAAGGTATGGTAGCTTTGTACATAATTTTTGACTCACCAATAGTACCGCAGAATCTGCGGAGCATTCTTGTCTTTTATTGGGCTACGCGTTGCCTTGAGGTTTCGAAGCACTATCCAGAACGTGAGAAGTTCATTATTGGGCGAATCGGGTTGCGAATCGTTCATCGACTTCGCTCGGACCATAACTTGTGCATTTGGTTGTCACAATCATATTCAAAATGTTCACAGCGATGGAAATGGAGTCGTTAAATCGACAAGCGAAATGACGGAATTCAAGCTTTTGAGGGTTTTCACTGAGGGTGCAGCCATGCATACCACGTGTCCCAATTTACACTGCGAAATTACACGGAATATGTGTTTCATAGGACATCTGCTAAGCTTCAATGCTCCACCCGAGCATTCCTAATACGGTATTCCCAAATAAACCCAAGAAACACTAAGAACACACGGATGCTCATAGGTCAACAGTTTTCATTTGATCTTTCAACCGTAATGATCGGATTTCTCCAACGCACAGAGAAAGACAAAACTAATTTCTGTGTTTATAAAGACAAGGATCTTTGATGTACATGAAAAGCAGACCCGGCGCGGGCCCACATTGTGGACAACGGAAGGGGTGTCGTTCGGTGGTGTTTTAAAACCGGTAGGGTCATACTCACCCGATAAGCGGTCACGGATAAGCACCAGCAGTGTTGAAGACCTAGAGAGTCTTAGCCGATAAGACACTGCAAAAGCCCGTTTAGTGACATTGTGACGTGGCCGGTTTAGTCAACCATTCAATAAAACCAAAACCCCTAGTCTGCTTGGTGAACATTTTATGTGAGCAGAGGCGTACGAGCTGAACATCACGGTCACTAGTTCTGTTGGAACTCTGGTCTGGTTTGATCAAAAGACACATGACCCACATTATCGGCCACTAGGTCCCTGTACCTTAAAGTTCAGGTCGTTCGACCAAAGGCTTGAAATGGGACCCACCCATCATCAAAAAACAACTCGTTACTCCAATTTAGGCATCCGGATAACAAAATACCCACAAAGGAACCACGGATTTGATGGGTGATAGATGATGTAGAGCAAGAAACTGGAAGAGTTAACGTGTGTGGTGAACTCAAGACAGAAACCCCTAACGCTTTCGTATTTTATCTCACTTTCCCCTTGTCAGAACAAACAACTCAGGTGTCCCATGTTGGGAAAATTCAAACGCGTCTAATGAACATAAAGCTTTACCCGAGATTCAACCACTGAAAGAAAATTCAATGCAATCTAGTCCAATTTTTACAACCTTGAAGCTTGAACCAAAGTGCTCTGATTTGCGTTGCTATTTCATGGGACCATCTAGTCAAAAGAGAGAAAGACAACGAGCAACAGGGAAAGATCGAGGGCAAGGTAATAAATAAGTCGAACAACCATAGGAGAAAGGAAGGATATCGAGTGCAAAAACTTCACTGACTTTAGCACTGCATCGTACCACCTACTGTCTTCAACCACCGCCAGGCGGATTCTGTGGACCCCGACTCGATAGTCTAACTGGACCTATACGAGCAGGTCAACTGGTTAGGGTTGTCAAACCGTTTTGTTATGCAATCGAGTGGCCGACTCAGTCCACCTTCCAACTGCCACCTTACTCGGAGAACAGCGTACAACAAAGCAGCCGTTCTGTGAGGTCGTTCAAAACATATCCCAATCGCCCTAATCCAATCACATTCAGCACCTCATTTAAAAGCTGAACCCTAGGATTCAGTACCTTACCCCTGACCTCTAAATTACTCAAAATTCTCCCACCATATTCTACCTATACTACGAAGACCATGGTATTCAAATACCAACAGTCTGCGCACATTTGTCCTCAAAGCTGAGTTAGTGAGCTCTAGAGCAGGAACGATATCACCGTTGTTGTGCAGACTTGTCCTTTGATCGATAAGAGGATTTCACATCGATTCTGCAGATGCTTCAAACTGATGAATGCCGATCGAGTAAGAATTTGTCTGATGTACCTGCCTGGACATGGGATCGGCTAAATAAAGAATCTTAACCAATTAAGTTACTTTCCTTCTAGTGGATGATAAAGTCTAGTTTCGCCTTAACCCACGTCTGTAATAAATAGTATTTCGCACTAGCAAGGTGCGAAGTATATCCCAAACATCGATACCCGGTTGCCGTCGTTGTTGTTGACGTTAACGGCGAAAACTTGTATGAGCTTTGAAATATTCCGAGAGATGAGTGGGTAATTCCGTATGGTACTGAGTTGATTCTGATGCACGCATCATTCAAGAGTTTAAGATATTCGTTAGAGAATAGTCAGGTAGAGTTTGACCGCGGCATTAAGAAAACTAAGTCCCTAGGGGCTTTCACAAGGGGATCTGTCACCCACTTGGTAAATTGGTGCAATTACTTGACTAAATTGTCCTGACGAGTCTTCCTAGCTCCGATATCAAAACTTCAATGGCATCCTTGGGGAAGAACTCAGGGATAAAATGGACGTGATAAGTTAGAAAAACCATCCAATCATTCCGACTCATATCTGGGATAGTTAAAGGACCAGATATGGATCAGTTCGGTTGGACCAATCGTATTAGTTAGGGCCGACATATTGCCGCGAAAACAGACGGGACAATATAGTGAGAATTTGGAATCGTATGGCGAAAGGAACAACTAACAGGTTTTCTTTTAGTTCCCCCAACAGACGTTGCCGACCAAGGGGTTGCATAACGCAAGTTGAAAAAGAACGACAATGGGATTAGATGCCGAACATATCCGCGCATCACATGCGTACGCTCAGGAAAGGCCGCGAAAAAAAGCATTTAAGGGAACAAAACCCAGCAGCAATCGTGCGAGTGCATGCCCGACACGATAAACAACATTGGGAGCCCCAACGCAGTCCCCGCAAACGATAGGGGACTATGCAGAGCAGAAGTTGATATGTCTCACTGCTTTACTCGGCGTTTTTTTCTACTTTGATGGGAAAAGAACAAATGCGGTTCGATATCAAGTCGATCGAATTATATTTAGAAGAATTCACGAAATTATGCATACGAATGAGGATTATCATTGCATAAAAAAAGCCCAGAGCCGTAAGAAGAACCCCAAGAAAAATCGAATACGCTCACCTAACGATCCCGGAGCAAATGACTAGAGAATTGCTCTGTAGTGCAGCAATTCGAAGCGATTACGCCCTCGAGATAGCCTTCTCAATGATGCCAATGAACACAGATTACAACCAATCCACTTCGGTATTTTCAGTTGGCTACCAGCTACAAACACACCGGATATTAAGAATACCTATTTAGAGCATATGACCTGAAGCTTCCCAAAGGTCACATGACGCTGGCGTGCGTAAACTGTGTGTATGCCACAAGTATCGTTTCAGACAGGCTTTATCAATAGAACGACACCATACAATCGCAAGCATACTCGTACACGTAGCACGCGACGGAAGTGTTAACTGACACCGCAACATTTTTGTTGCATGAGTCATCAATCGATCATCGACAAGCATAGGAAGGATAAATCACTATGCTAGAGTATTAACTGTGCACCTTTAGAGTTTGTATTTTAACTTCCAATATGCAAAATCGAACAAGGCATGAAACGTGAGGATTAACTGCACCGTTTCAAAGTGAGTCAGGATATCAAAGGCTAAATTGGGACGGTTACAAGCATGCGTATGTGATATCAACTGTGACGGTTTCACCACCACTGATGATCCAAAAGTCTTAGCACGGTCAGAGATGGAGGCTTTGGGCTTCCAATCAACTACTCGCCTTGAACACCTCCCGAAATGCACCCAAACAACCTCAAATAGCCTTGACTGAAAAAGCCCTACCCATTGCCTACTCGTGGCAGAAGTGTTCCCACAGAAATGCGAGAACGAAGGCAAATGACCGGCCCCCTCAACCGAAATGGCTGATTTCATGGTAATCAGCTTGAGGAAATGAGTAAATTTTAAGTCCAAACCAACCGTCGACGACTTACCATGCTTAGAGCACTGGTCACTGACGAATGGATGTATTGGGTATCCAGGATGCCTAGATCAATCCGAAAAGTCCATGGACTGAGCAATCAGTTACTGGCACCTCGAATCATCCTACTGCCTTGTAGGCTAGATCATTCGGTCAGACGATACCCCTCAACTTCGTTTTGGACAATCGGATAATATCAAGCCTATTG
Organism: Fasciolopsis buskii; assembly: GCA_008360955.1. Lineage (NCBI taxonomy): Eukaryota > Metazoa > Platyhelminthes > Trematoda > Plagiorchiida > Fasciolidae > Fasciolopsis > Fasciolopsis buskii. The sequence goes on along the minus strand of LUCM01007780.1, from coordinate 79,107 downwards.
ATGAACCACGTTTCCAGAGTGACAAATGAGAACTTGGACGTAGAGGTAGGGAAGTCACCATAAACGGTGCAATCAACATAATGTCTTCTTTTCTTTTTGTATCCTTTATTATTATTATCCCACTTCACCGTGGTTACGATGGCGTATAATCTGTCACTTAAAAAGAGTTACAGGTTCGAGTCCCGGATCCCCCGGCCACGCTGCTGCCAGCAGGCACGCTCCTCACCTAGCCTACTGTTTAGTTCTACATCACTCCAAGCTTCAGTACCATGGTTCCTGGTTCCCTTCAACCCTCCTTGGCAGTGCAGTTGGCTACGAGAAACGTCCGTTCCATTGCATTCATGATTTAAGCATGCAATAAAAAAACTAAATGTCATAAAATGGGAACAGGCGTAACAAATATTAGTGACAAAAGGAATCAACCGACCGAAGTTAATCGTGCCCAAGGCTTAACAGGGAGCAGTTTTACGGATCTTATCTGAGAGGTAGACAAGGAACGGAATTCGAAACTTGTGGGCAAACAAGAATCAAGAAGGGAGAAATCGCTCACTTTGGACGTAGTTTGCCACCTAAATGAGATAGGGAACCTCGGATAGATTTCGATTTGCTCTCGATTTTTGTCCCGGGGGGCCAGTAACTGGTAGCCCAAATCCAGAAATTCAATCGACCGCGTGGGGTGGGATTTTTCTTCGTCGGTTCCAAATCCGCTTGCACAAGACGGGATGGATCGAAATTGTTCGAGTCTGCATATCGAATTTGGACGAGGGGAACAACAACTTGTCCTATTTGACGATGTTCTCCATCCAACACCATCAGGACTACGGGGTCAGCAGCACTGACTAGATCACTACAAATGAAATGGACCCAAAACCGGTCACCAGGCAATGCGATAATGGGACAAATTAATGAAGGAATAATTTTAAGAAGAGATAAATAATATTTGACAAGAGCAGAAATACGCTTTGTTTAGGTGAAATCACGATAATTTAGTCCATATATATATATATATATATATATATATATAAACCTTCGACGACTTTAAAGCAAGCACGTTGTTTACCAAAATCTGTCGGATATACAAGAAAGCTCCGATTACTTTGTTCCGTTTTAACAGACTGGGTGTGCCAAAACTCTTTGGATAATGGGATGCTTGCCAACCAGTCTGCCTTAGTGGCTTGCATTCCAATCCGTAAGTCCTTTGACCACTTGAGATCAACAATCAAATACATTCATGACAACTACTATCCGGGTAAATAATGACGCCATTTTCATAAACATCTCAACAGTAAAGTTGAGAAAGAACGGAGATAGTTTCGATTGACCTAGGCTGCCGATGACCAACAGCAATGTGGCTAACCTGCGAGGACGAAGGAGTGGGGGCCAAGTGATTCCATATCCCTGTTTGTGGTGAACGTGTTCGTCAGGAACAGTTCACGGTTAGAACAAATTTGAATGAGGCGAACGATTTTTTCTTTGGATTTGATTGGCTAGCTCGGTAAATGGACATCTAATGTGCTTTTCTGTTTCCCTGTCCTATGTTTTATTCAAACAAGACCGTTTGACAATCAGAAGACAAATGCTTTAGGCTTTAAACAATATACAATGAAACAGTATGAGCCGAAAATGATTAAAAAACAGAACTAAGAAGTTGTCAAATGAGCCAATACAAGCAGAACTTGAACATGACACGCCCCAAGCCGATTTCCTATGCAAATAGGGTTGCATTGAAAACATCTGGAAGCGGCAACAGATTGCAGAACAGATATCTTCCGTAGACTCATGATTTGAAAGCAGTGCATGACTCGGTGTTCTTTCACAACAAGCAATCTATCAGAGAAACTCATTTCACTTTTCCGATTTCCGTGTTCGAAAAGTGGAGGCCGACTTCAAACTTACTGCAACCTTCCACTTCAGTTCATCACGAGAAGTGGTGTTGTTCAGGGTTTCCTTTCAACTTTTTCCATAAGATGATTATGAAAACCGCCCTATTCCCAAATAGGGGCACTGGCTTAGAATATACTGACAATATCGTGATTCCAAGTCAAGACCCCGCTAGGTCGCAAGTGTTTCTCGATCATCGATATGATAGTGCAAGGCTTCTTGAAATGTATGATGCATCTTCATATTGTAAAATGCTGCACAAGTCGGTTGGCCCGAAGCTGAACCTTGTTCTTTCGGGGGAGGATTTGGAAGATGTTGACGGGTTTTGCTATTCGGGCAATTAGATTTCACCAGACGGCTCCAAATCGGATCAATTATTTTCTCGTGCACCAACATGAGGAATCCGCGGCGTTCCTGTGGCATCCGATCATCGATCGAAGGTTCAATTTTACCTGCAAAGGTGAGATCGGTTCTGCTATTTGCCTCAGAGGCATGATTACTGAGGCCAGAAGATTCGCGAAGCCTGTCAACGTTTGAGCACCGGTTTCGTCTCAGTATCGCTAGCACACAATGGTGGAATTTTTTGATGACCTACGGATTAAGCCCTGAGATTCCGTTTTTAAAGAAGGTACGGCTGCATGTTTCGAGATATGAAGTATTCAGTTTAGTTAAAACTGTTTCTCGTCTGTTCATTTGTTTACTTTATTTTTTCTTGTGTGCTTGCATGCTTGGTTTGTTCGCCATGCTTCTGTGTCTTATATGCGACTAACCCACAGAGCAAGGTAGCAAACTAATGAAATGTAAGCGGTTAAAAAACCCCAGAAGTGAGCTGACCCCTAGACGCAATGATAAAATCGATTAAACGGCGCGGCGATATCCATCGAATATTAGCATGAAAGCAACTAAAGGATCGTGCATGTATCGCAACCATAGACGCTGACTGTATCTGCTTCTATCCCCTTCATGGCCTTAACAACAGCTGTCGAGATAAGTAAACACATTCAACAACTCGATTAAAATTGTCATTTGAAGTTTCGATTACGCTACTAGAACGTTTAGCAGTGATAGTAAAACAAACAGGCAGTAAGATCAACGGCAGCCGAGAAGACAATTCACTCACTCTTTTCTAAGTGAATTATGACAATCGATTTTCTCATTTGCATTGTAAATGGGGACCGGATAAGAACAAATCCCGATCGGAAGATATAACACTCACATTGAAACTTCACAATTCCAAGTCGGGCAGCCATCTTTGGCCTCCACGTAACCCGTGGCCATTTTTTTCTTTCCTCCAGAAAATACCACGCACCAATTCCAGGCCTTTCCACCTTTTGCAAAACACAAATTGGTCAACATCAAAAGTTTAGTCTAGTTTCCGTTTTTTACAATCATTAACATTGTACCAAAGTGTTTGGGCTTTGGTTGCTACCTCGAAGAAGCGTATACTCAAAAGAGAAAGAAAAAAGAGAACCAAAAATAATAAAACACCGACTGCAAAAAAAACACTGAACAATTACAAAGAGGAAGGAAGGTTTTGAACACAAGAACCTCACTGATTGTGTGATTGAGTCGTATCGATTAGTCCCCGACCGTCACTTCGGGGGATCTCACAGATCCAAATCTGGTAATACAACTGGGCCTACACGAACCAGTTCGCTGGGTTTTTGACATTCCTGAAGCGTGAATGTAATGAAAGGGGCGTGTCCCACTAGGGCCCAATTGTCGGGAGGAGGGAGACGGAACCAAAAACCTGAGTGGCATAGGACCACATAAAGTCTCAATGAGCCAGGCGTGGTGACGAGCTGTCTATCATCAAAGTGACCGGATTTGAACGTCAAATATTTTGGTGACAGACGCTTAATTCGGTTGGTCACCGTCGGTTGTCATAGCTTTTTTTTTTCATGATTCCGACTTATCGCCTGGGCCTATCGTCCAAACATTCACTGTATCGAAGACCGGTGTACAACGAGGCAGGCATTCTGTCTATCTTACTATTGCCTGAGATACAAAAAAAGGCATGCTTTCTATATCTACACCAAAAAATGGGATGCATTGAGGAGCGCGTAAAAGTGGTATTACGGATGAAAACATTTGAAGTAATCCTGAATTAATGAAATGGAAAACAATTCATATGAAAAAAATGAGTATGACAAGTAGGTGACACTCACTTTTTTTGCTTCCAGGTAGGGAATACTCCAAATTGACTCCATTCCTAACTATAACGGACAAAAAACAGAATCGCATTTAACCGGACAGAAGATAACAAACAATTCAGAAGAAAACGGAGACATCCAGACATAACGAAATTGTCAGTTCCGAAAAATTGCTGAAATGATCACCTTTTGCTAACCGCAAACTAGCCTAGACAACAAGAATTTGTATCCTCGAAAACATAGTGAACATGGCGCTTTTGAATCAAGTTACAACCACATATAACCGAATCGAAGGCATGCAACAAAGTAAGAAAAGCTGAACTCGTACAAATTTTATGCCACATGAAAATTCTCTCACACTGTGTGTAACCAGCTTACCAACTATTCGAACAACTTTGGGAATGTGCTGCTCCATGATTGAGGGAATTTGGTGGATTTAACGGGCAATGGATCTGAAAATTAACGAAATCCAATTGATGTGCATAAAATGCGACGAGTCCAGACAGGCATAAGATATAAGCACTCCAAGTACTCGGTGAAAGAATATCCCCGTGAACAGATGCATAGAGCGAATAAAACTGATGGTTTTGGACCAATAACCGCAGATTTATCCCGTTAAAAATGCGAGCTTAAATATCACAACGGTTATCTAGAAACAACCTTTTTATGTGACCTCAGATTCACCTGCATCGAAAAGGTTGATAAATTGTCTCCGACGTCTATCGCTTCGGTTTTCTAGGCAAGTCACCTCAATTCTCAGAGCTGAAGCATTGTAAATCCGGCTTCATGGCAATGGAGTTTCCTTTTGATCGAAAGGTGGGCAGGCTGTTCCCGAGAATTTTCAAAACAACAGGCAAATATAGAAATATCCAACAGTCACTAGCCCTTTCGTAAGGTGGATCGACATATCGGATCCAGCATTGAAGTGGAAAATCAATGAACGACTGTGGGTGCCCAAAAGCGTTGAATCGACGTCAATGCACTGAATATAAATGCAGACCTTGTCCGTTGTTAAACATATAATTCAACCAGTCACGTGTTACATGCTTGATATAAAAGTTTCACAGAAGCACCCATCACAGCCATTAGGGCTTACTACATGGACAGGAGAAGCCGGCAATCAAGGCCCTGAAATCGAGAGTGACGTAGACCTCACCAGGATCCCGATTGGTCAGGTGTGATATCAAGCCAGCGACCACCAATTGCTGTCTCACGTCGAATCATTTGATCTAATAAAAAGTACCTGGCAGAAGTAGTACTGAGTTCGTAAGCAGTTTTCACTTTTTTGATGTCACCTACCTAACGCTCATGTCTCCACAAGACTGAGGCATGCATCAGTGAACACACTCCGGCAAAATGCCAGACAAAGAGCGAGCTAAGACAGATGGAGGAGCCGAAAATTTAAAAAAACTCGACGAATAGGCATCCAGCAAACAAACGTCAATCCTTGATAAATGAACAGGTTCTATTGTCTCATTTGGGAGGGCAGAAAATCTGCCCGGTTAGCAGTTTGACGAACATTCCTTCCATCAAATGAAGTTCCTAGGACCATATGCTGTCAGCCGACTATAAAGACTAATGGATTAGTGAGATGTCATTCAAAGGCTTTGACACTGCTTAAATGGCCAGCGGTTCCCAAAAAATGCGTATTCTGTTATCCGACAGGTAGCACTAGGTGAAGTTTGGTCTGATTACTTCGAAGGGATCGAACCATTAACATTTTGGTGACATTGAATCTACCTGACTACCGCCGGCCTGCTGAATTACATAACGTCCTACACATTGCTGGAATCTACATTAACCGCATCACAGCTCATGACCAACAATGCAAGTCAAATGGAACGCCTCATTCGCACATTGTAGGAGACCAAGTTAATACAAGTCAGTGGGAATTTGCCCTTCCAAGAGAAATTCATTAGACCCACTGCACCTTTTTTATACAGAAAAAGAACTTTACAAATTGGTTGTCCAGTATAGTCGGAAAGCAACTGCTTGGCTGATTAGTTTAAATCGAGTTCTCGAAAAATCTAACTGTACATTTAACTTTGGCCTTGTGTGTAGATGTGAGAGAAGACAAACTATGCTCACGTCTATTTTTTGGGCGGATGAGAAAATAGTTCTGTTCAGATATCTCGCTCCTTCCTCAACTGAACTACCTGGAGATTAATTTCATGGAAAGACAACTACGACCTCCCTTTGAGGACGGACGTCCATCTGTCAAAGAAGAAGGTTACTCGCATACTCAATCACAAAGTGGGATAGCAAATTTCGTGAAGGAAATAAGCAGCCTCTAGTGGCTAAAATCGGTGAAATGGCTGTGAACTACAAAAATGTTTCTCTTCAAATATTACGCAATCCTAAACTTTCCGTTTATTAGTCACTTACCTTTGTTCACAAACCATTTTGGACAAATGCTTTATATGATTCTCCACGATTTCTAAGCTGAACTCCAAAAACGGTCCACTTTCTTCTATGTATGTACTTCAAAGTTACTTACGAGTGGTGTGTGGGACTGATGGTACTGCAGCTTTGACTGTCTGCCCATCAGACCCCACTTCGAACGCACGAACCTCAGGTGCTCCGATCAACCTCGTACTCGGGAAGAATCAAACTCTAGTTCTGCTCTCATTAGAGCTCATCAATGGTGCATATCCATCGTCGCACCCGGGGGTTTGAACCTATGAGAGGCGTGTTATCATTACGTAGACTAGCTCCACCGGGCTGCACCGAATTATTGGGTCTAGTTCTTGTCCAAATATTATTCTCAATAGCAATCAACGGTGCCCGACAGCTTCGAAAAGAGACGGTTCTTGCTCGTTAACTCCAGCTGAATGCCTCCTACTCGCAAGCTATTGTGGGATGCATATACAGAAAAACCAAAACGCGATGCAGGCTCAGTGGGGTAGTAACCCAATCCTGTTGAGAAGACCTGTCACAGTATTTTGCTTTTTCTCCTTTTTATTCTTCACAATTTTCGTCATTCCGGTAGCATATGATCCGTACACAGGTTTGTACGCACATGCATATATATATACATATATTTCTAAAATTTTTATGAAAACTCCAAATCAACGCCTTCTGATACACTAAACGAAGTTACTCACCAGGTGAAATCACAAGAGAATCGTTGATGACTTCATAACACACTTAACGCATGGACGCAAAGGAAAGAGAATTCACAATAGTCGCTGAGACCCACACCACGGAGGGAAGCGGACCGGCAATTATAGCGCTAGAAGTGAGTAGCATAGAACCAAGAAAGATTTAAAAGGGGAAAGGTCATGGACAAGACTCCTTTAGGTTAAGTCAGGTCGAAGCGCAAGACCTTTGTTACAAGCCAACAAATTGATTTTTTCTCGAGAGCCAGTGTCAATGGCTCTAAACGAAATGAACCTCTGATCTGAGGCCCTACTTCCAACAATTAAACGAAATTATTCATAAAATAACCAAGACTATAGATCGTAAGGACCAGAGTGCATTTACAGATTCCAAATGCCTGAGCATAGTCAGAGATGGATGTCTCAGGCTCTGAGCTGGCTAGTCACCTTGAACACCTCTCGATATGTTCTCAAGTGGCCGGTATCTCAAATAGCCTCTGCTGATTAAGTATTAGACATGACCTTCTCGTGCGGGAGGTGTTCCTGCTAAGGTGCCAAGACGAATGCGAACGCTCGGCACCCTCCGGGTTGACTGATCATTGCTAATCGATCTAGGGGAGTTAGATCTTGATTTCAAACCAACTACAGGCGGCGTACGAAGCACAAGGCTGTGCTCACCGGCGTCCGTGGTGAAGGGGTGCACTGGGTACCATGAATATGCAGCCCCATCCGAAGGGCATATGAACCGAACAATTAGTCATCCACTCCCAGTGGGTTACGTGACCCTCAGATTATCCTGCCGCCCTGTGGGTTATACCATTTGTTCAAAGGCTCGGGGTAAGGTCCCTTAAGTCAAACCTGTATTTCAGTTTGGGCAACCGGGTAGCACCAAGCTCGCAGAAAACTCGTGGATCCGGATGGATGGCCGGTGATGCGATGGGCACAGAAAAACTAGAATTTAGACTCAACACATCATTTCTTTCTCCTTTTTCTCTTATTCTTCGTCACGATTCCGATAGCACACTAACTGCATTCAGATTTGTGCAATAAAAAGTGCATTTAGAGAAGGCTCATGTGGTTTGTGCTACCTTAACCCTAACGATATTGGTTGAAGCATTCCTTCAAAAATCATTGCCTCACACAATCAAACTAATTTCGTTCTCACGTTTACTCCATGCATTTGCAAAGCCATCAAAAATTCAACACTTTTGCGAGCATCCCAAGACTGAACTGGAACGATGATTCTATTCACTAAATCTACCATATATAGTATTCTTGCTCTATTTTTGACCGAAACTCTCACTTTCCGCTCATCAGATGCTACGCATCTTCAACTTCACAACAAGACTTTATCCCAAAGCAGCTGCTTGTGCTCAGTTGCTACCTACTGAATGTTAGGTTTTGCCCACACCAATCGCGGATTTCAACTCGTGGTTGGAACGCCGACTTCCTTCTTCAGCGATATCTTCATACTACCCTGGCAGTAGTGACTCCATTCCTTGAAGTCCTATATTCAAGAACTGAACATTTATTTTTTACAGACTCACCAGCCATTCTGCCACCTTGGGACGTTTAAGTCGTCAACCACCAGGAATAGCTAGTACACTCCTCTGACACTTCGTCACGAGGCACGAAGGCAAATGATTCGCTGTAGTTAACAATGTATCTCAACTAACTGAACTCCCCACAAGTATGTCCGCTCCATCTGAAGACCATGCTTACACTCGACTTCATTCCCGCTTTCGTCCCTTACAATCACGTTTTTATTCTTCCTCCATTTGGCTCATTAGGCTACTGTTAGTACAGTGACCTCCACATCCCTCCAACCTCCCCAAGACACATTTTGGAGATAGAGTACAATCAGCTGGAACGATTTTGGCGACCTCTTGGGATCAAACTTGGAATGATAGTTGTTCCACTTCATGCATGCCTCTAATTTCATTACCAATATTCCTGAAAATATTGATCTTTTTACCCCGCACTTTTTCGAACCAGGAAAATCCAAATCCTCCAAGCGGACTGATAACGCAGGCAATCGTGCTTCTCACTTGAAGCTTACATTTCGCTGCTGGCGCCGCTAGACCACACCATTCTCCCACCACCATCTCGTGAAGGTACGGAATAAGTGTACAACAACTATACAAATAGCTAAAGAGCGCTCCGTCCACTGCAAAGTCAAGCGTCCAATGCAAAGCCAAGTGCCCACTCTCGTCCGCCACCAGCAGCCGAATATTTTAGTCCCATGCTAAGGCAATTTCCCGTAGCTTCTGCCCTTCCAACTTATTTCCCAACTGTAATTCCCTTGATGATCTTGTCTGTAAATCATACAAAAGAGCCGAGGTTTCTGCTACCCGGCGTGTCTCCAATCCCACATTATTCAATTATCCTATACCATCGGTTTCATCTCCTACCACCTCGTATTGGCACTAGGAAGATCTTTGCAAAGCATCCAGTTCGAACAGCATTCTACCCATTACCCTCAAAACGTCCGGCCGAGTTTGCTCCTCCTTTACGTCGCCTCTTCCGTCTTTTTTTCTTAACTCTCTACCTTTCCGATCTAGTGGATATACGTCATACGTTTGCCTATTCCTAAACGTGGTGATCCTTCTGACCTGAACAACTATTGTGCAATTCTCCTCATACATGCTATTTCGAAGATATTTTTAGCTGTCATCCCCGATCAGCTATGTTTATTTCTCGAAAATGAAGGGATGCTGAACGACCGCCAACATAGATTCCGATCTCGCCATCTGCTGATTCTCGTCTGGCACTTCTGGTCAGCTTCACTCGAAAACCAGGTCTCGCTAGATATCTCTAAGGCTTTCGACTGAGTTTGACACGAAGGTCTTCTGGCAAAACTGTCCATGTTGGGATTATGCCGGGCTCTCATGTAGTAAATATCAAGTTTCGTCAGTGGATGAACCCTCCTTTCGAGTTGAATGAGTCCTGTCCTAACCAGATCACATAGTGAGAAGCCATAAATGGCGAGGCAACATTCAAAAATATCGTCTGTACTAGAGGTCTTCCCTTGATTCTGACCACGCATCGTTGTACCATATACTCCATATATATATATATATATATATATATATATATATATATATACATACATATATATATGTATATATACCCCTTGGTGGATTCACTAGAAAGATGGGATCTCGAGTAGACGTCGCTGCACTCTGGGAGTCCGCTACGCTGACCAAAATCCAGTGAAATGAGAGGTAGGTAGACGTCATGTCATCATACCCTCTACAGCACCGCTGGTCAAATCAGCCCTGTAATCCACTTACCTGATTAACTACAACACTGCCTCCAGGCCGGAAAATCACTGAATACGGACAAAATCCTCGGACTTATCAGTCCAGCTTTAGTTTGAAACATTACACCAAAGTGCTCCGACATTAGTTGCCTTATTTTTTATGACCTGCTTCACGCGAGTGTGAGGGGAGAAACATGACCTATAGCCACCAGACCCTACTACACGAGGATGAGGGAAACCGGGAACTATAACCCTGAAACTTGGGGTGGCGTGGAACAATATAAAGTTTCGTAACTTTAGATGTGGTATTGAGCCGGGTGACAGCGAGTTGCCGTTTGCCATCAAAACAGAAAGAAAACGAGAAATAGTGAAAGACCAACTGAAAAATAATAAGCTAAACAATAACACAGAAGGGAAGTGACTTCAAATAAAAGAACACTACTGTCTGTGACAGTGAGCATTGCGACTGGAGATGATCAACAAGGCAGTTGTTTTCACCATATACAAAACACTACTACCATAATACCTCAAAACATTCAGATAAAAAACTCCACTAAAGATTTGACCCAAGAGTCCAGTATTTGAGTTAACCAATAGTCCGGAGAATATGATGTTCAGACACCGAGAGTCTTCGTGTATCTATCCTCAAAACCCGCTTGGACCTGTAATCGAGTATCATATCGACCACTTGCATGCCTAGAAATCATCATAATCATTCAGCGTTAAGCAGGAAGACAAGCCACACTGACCGCTGCCTTTTCCCAACAGTTACACGTTTCTATAAAAAGGGTGAATATCCATGCGGAACAGCGAGTAGACCTACAACGGTGGGGAAATATAAGACGCTGCTGCAGCCAACAAACGGAACACAGTCTAACTGTACAAACACACTCGTTCAATCATTCTGACTCGATAGAAAATGGCAACACGATCGCCACTGTTCACGGTTCATTGCCATTTCCGTCAGTGTCTCCAGCCAGCTAGTTGTCGAGTCTTTCGGACCCCAACCACGAAGACGTAAGGCACCTGCTTTAACCAAGTTCGCTATACATTTTCTCATCCCACGTTGCTACGTCATCTATTGATCTCCAAATGGCTTCATCCACTCCGTCGAAGGAATCCAAAATAGGGCAAGAGTGTTCGCCATACGCAACAGGTGACCCAACCACCGTTGTCTACTAAGTTTCATACGATGAAACATGGTATTCTCAGAACTCGTTACCTGTTTGATTTTCGTGACCTCTAAAATTACTCACTCGCTTACTCCATCCAACCCTAACCATACTACGTAGCATGATTGAGTCGAAACCTCTAGCGCGACGACATCGCCCGAGAATGTATCTATGGTCTCGCAACCGCACAAAAATAATGAACGCATTGCTGGGCACAGTACACACGACCTTTAACTTAGTGAGAATATGCAGAACGACACCACAAGTGCTTGCAGTCTAGCGTATTGCTCGAGCTTTGATATACGCAGTATTTACCTCCCTCTCGAGCTACCATGTTTGACACGCAGGCTACCAAGGTTTAGGATGAAACGGCTCCACAATCGTTAGTTCCTATCCGCTCAGAGACCAAGCACGGCACTCTGTGTCCAGTCCAAGTAAGAACGACTAATCACTCTTGAAGCGTGCAAAGACTACCCAGCGAGCAACGATCTCGAGGTCTTCTTGGTGCCGTTGTGCATGGTCCCAGGACCGAAATGCAGTACGAACCAATCTGGCGTAATTTAGTCACAACTTCCCTCGCATTTCTCAGTTCGATTCCTGGCATTCCTCGAGACCCTAAGCATCTTCATCACTCGTCCGATGACGAAGTTTGAACAGAATGAAGAGATGGGACAGTTCTTGCGATCGTTCCCTTGGTTCGTTCGAATGAACTTTATGAGTTACCGTTCCCTCACGAGGAAATGGGGTATTGCGAGACAAATGGCTCGCAACAGGTCTACAACTTCGTGGGTTAGACCTTCGTGGAAGAGCACGAATAATGCTGTGCGAAGCCGGGAGTCGAACGCGCCTTTCAATTTCAGAAAGGACTTACGATCGTAGGGCGGCGTTTGTGTGGTCGCGTTTGAGTATTTGCGAAGAGTTTATAATTGCTGGTTATGCAACCTCGACCTGCGCCGAAATCCGGCTTGCTATTCGCGGAATATATCGTCACGGAATCCGGTGTCAAACGCGCACATTATCAGAGCCACACTTCGTAACGTCGGAATTAAACTATATCCACGACTAATTGATTTACAGTCACTCCGTGTACCCTTTGTTGGAGATGGATTGACAATCGGTGACTCACCGCCACGGACGGAATACGTCATCGTTCAAATATATGAAGCAAGAATGTAAGTGAGTTGCACCAGAAGCTTTCGCACCGTTGGTGTTTGCAAAGAGCTGGGGAGTTCGTCACGACGGGCTGTTTTTCCGCTTTTCAGAAGCCGAATATTCGACTGCATTCCACGTCCGTTGGGGGAGGTCAAGTGACACCTAGGATTCCACAGCTTCCATGCGCGGATAGATACATAGGATATGGGCCAGCTAAGACTGATCTTGAATGCTCTGCCAACGGTCCGGTCTTTCCTGTTTAAGGATGAAGCTATCCGTCCTATCGCGCACGACGTTCACTAACGGAAGTTCGCCGCCCACGCTGGTCTTTTGCGGTATAAGGCTTAACAGTCTTTGTTTGAGCGGGCGCCATGTCCATCTCGTTTCGGGCTACCTTAATCCACTCAGTTTTTGCGGTCTCTTTAAGGTTATCGTCGATGACCTGCAACTGTCCGCGCATCTTTATTTTCACCCCAATTGCGTTGGGGAGCTGGCGTGTGGGTGCTCACGCATTAGACTCCAGCGACTCTTGTGAGATCCGTGTCTTTGATGTGAGCTAGATTCCAGGACCAAAGCGAAATCTCGCTGCCTGAAGCTTCCCTTGCTTGATTTGAGTCCACTGTTCGTCTGCATTGCTGCTCATCGGAGGTTCTTGAGTTCAATGGATAGCTTCTGTCGTGCTGTTGTGAACGCGAATCGAGACGTGTCGACGGCCAGTCGGGATTGTGGCCTGCGTCGATGGCGTTGAGCTGCAGCAAATATGCATTTTAAATAACGCATTGTCCGATTTCAAATTACGTGGTCCATACGCCTTACCGTTTGGACCAGAACGCAGCACGTAGTTCTGCAATATTGTGTCTGATCTGACGAGGACACCTGTCGCCGTGTGCGACGTGAACTGTGTCGGAAATTCGTACTAGATAGGAATTAGTTTGTTGTCTGCACAAAAGTAGAGCAGTCTGTTCCGTTATCCGTTCGTGAGCAGGCAGCGACGCTCCACCTAAACCAAGTTTTCCGAAGCTCTAAGTTGTCCAAAGTGTTGCTTCATTTCTGCTACCAACACTCAATGTCAGAGCGTTTGCTGCTACGAACAAGGGTGACGAGGTCCATGAGAAATGGTTCTTTTTGCATGTCATGTGGCTGAAGTCTGTTGGGAAGCGTCATGCCAAGATTGACCAATTAAGCTGCGTTAACACTACTATCGTTCCGAGGGACGCTCCGACTTATTTTGCGTCTCATGCACACCAAGCGACTGTTGGGACGGTGGGATCCAGTGCTTAGAGGGGCTGTTCCAGCGTTTCACTCAAGACCCATTCCTATCACCACGGTTGAGCCCCAGCTTGCAAGCATGCTTAACGTATGCCTGAAGTGTGCAGGAATAGTCTTGTACGAGGATTATGTTTGGTTACGTTAGTTGAGCAATACTCTACTCGAATCCTGAATTCGTGTTTATGACACAGCGACATTTAATCGATAGTTGAGTCCCTTGGTCACAGCTAAACAAGCCGTTGGCAGCTTGCAAGGAAAGTGTGCACATTGAAGAGCCGAGATTGTTCAGAGGCTGACGAGGCGAGTGAGAAAATGTGGATTTTAGCAGACTGTAAACACTTCACTAACGTACTATGACCAAATTGAACGTTGCGAAGTATTTGGGCTTGTTTTCAGTGGGACCGTGTGCGTAGGCAGAAGGGCAAAGAGAAACGAAGAGACAGGTTATTGAATAAAAGAGACAGAAGTAACTACCAAGAATTACCTGAAACGTTGATCAGGTCACACAAACACAACTTCCCGAGCGGGGCAGCAGAGATAATCGTTAGAGCTATGAACGTCAACGTCAACCCCACATAATTGTGGGGTGCACGTTGTAGTTGTTCACGCCAATTGTATGAACGTTAGAAAGTTTATCCACTGGGGGTACACCGCAGCTTTTTTTATTTGTTATAGCAAATAAAGAATGTAGATATGATGATAATTTAACCAGTACATGACATGGTGAGAAAGGAATGATAGCATTAACTAGCTGATTTTCCCGGGTGCAATGCGTTAGGCTTGCAGAATCTACTTACCGAATAACTAGATGCATTAGGTATAAGACAGAAGCTAGAGCCATTGCCAAATCTCGGGTGGTTTTGATTCACAAATTGGGAATCATGCGAAACACCATCTTGAATCGATGGTGAGTTAGTATACTCCTTTTCTTGTTCGATAAATATCCTTGAACTGGCTACAACAAAATGTCAGTCAGTCAGACGTTAGCGGTCCAGACACTCAGTCGGAGCGCAAAAATAAACAAATTGACCCGTCCAGTTGCAGGATGCTTTTCAGTCGACGAGTGCGCTATTGATTTGGTTATGGCCACCTGATGTCTCTTATAAACTCCTTGTTTGAGCCTGATAGCCAATAGATGATCCGAAACTATCGCTTTTGGCCCCAGGGTGCTTTGGACAACCATGATCTAGACTGTAATAAACACACTTCTCCATTCGCGTTATTATCAGAGCCAACATCTGAATAACCATCCAAATTAAACTAATCCCATGATGATTGCTGCAGTCACTTCTTGTACCTAAAACTGGTGAATGTCAATCAGGTCTTTCGTCTGAGAGGAAACTTCAGCTGAAAAACAACCACCTGATAAAAGACAACTATCCAAGTAACTAAATTTCATGGATATCCACAGATCAATCACAGCAGATTTAGCCGCTAACAAAATCCGTTTAGTCCTGAACCGTGAACTCACCAAACCATGAAGGGACCGGGAGAGCTGGTCGTGGAAATGCTCTGTTGAGAGGGCATCAGCTGCTGCTCCAGGGGAATTCCGAAAATTGGTGCACTTATTGCAATTTTATTTGAACTACTAGGAATCTGGAAGGATGATGAGCCCTCTTTTTGAAGCTCAGCTTTGTCAGACTGACTAAACACTTCCGGTAAATCACCGTACTATTCCCAAATGGATTTATCGTCCATCAACGCTTCTAATGATGCAAATTATATTCTAGTGAGAAACTAATAAGGGAGTGTACAAATATGGGGATATCCGGACAGGAAAATACTGGATACGCATAATCGAAGAGCAAAACAGATCATGTGATTCTGTGGAAATTTTATTTATCTATCTGTGTGTAAAGCATACTATCGTTCCACCTAGTTCGTCTTGCTGATACCAAAAGATGTAGCATCTGTGAGACAATCCGAAACCGGTGGAGCGCCTATTCATGGTTTTTCGGCGCTTAGAAAGGTGGAGCGAACAATTTAGTCTGTAATTTAACTGGGCCTCTGTGCAAATCGCCATGTCGCCTGATAAGCGCAGTGTTCGATAGTCAGTGTCTTTAGGCCGTTACAATAAGACCACCTTGACGTGATGTGACGGCTTGCGCATCTCCATGACCAAGCAGGCTACACAGCATGGCTTATTTCAAGTCGAAAATTCAATAACACCTGGGAAGTCATTTGGCAGGTCTGACGAAGTAGTCTCCTGATGCCCCAGGTTGTGGGTTGTTTGAGCTACCAACTCAGTCGGAAAGAGATGAATGGACAAATAATTGGTCCAACCAGATGGGCTCTTATTTAACCACTACCGCCGTCTTGCGAACAGGTAGTTAACGGAACCAAAGGCCTTGATCGTCTTCGTGTTTAGCGGCCGAATTCCTTAGAATTACCCATCCATAGTCATCCATGAATCCTACAAAGATAATGAACTCCATGCTGCATCCGTCGTCCCGCAGGATAATCAGGATCGCCTAGTCCATTGGTAACGTGCTGGATTAACGTCCCGCTGCTTGGTGGGCCAGACTTTGAGTCAAAAGCTCCGGTTTGGCTTCCCAAAGAAAAACCTTTCCTGCGGTTTGGCAGCTGTGAAATATCGATCGCCCGAATAACTCCGGCGCTCTTTCTACATGGAACCAGACTAACCTCAGTTACATCGATATAAGGGTTACCGAAGATGTCACGAGGAATCGTGACTCGACAGATTTATCTGGTGCCAGCATTGGTAGAAGGACGGGTAATATTTGGGGCATATTACCTAATCCTAAGTTTTCACTTTACTTGGCTCCCATCGATGGCCATGTCTTCAGACCAACCCAACGAACCTGAAGTCTGTACTTCACTTATACTCTTCAATCCCCCAGGTACAGGCGGCTTTCCATGTTTTACTCCAGCATTCAGCATACGATACAGTGAAACTGACGCGTGTATTCTCCAAAGTATGGAACAAGAAAGAAATTCCTCTGGACTGGATGGAATTGACCTTAATCCCTGTATTTCAGAAAGGCTCACGAACTGTCTGCGGCAACCATAGGGGAACCAGCTTAATTCAGGTTCCGTCAAAGATCCTCGTGTCTGTTGTCTTCCGTACACTAACAGCAAGGAGCAAGCGAGGTTTCGCCCTGGCCGAGGTCGTAGCGACCAGATACTTATTCTCAACCAAGTGTTGGAGAATCGATAATTATCGAAAACCAGATTTCGTCGTGTTCCTGGACATCGGAGCATCTGATTCAATTGGCAGGACTACTTGATGGGATCGCCTGTTGAGACACTGCATGTCTGAAAAGTAGGCACCAATCATCAAACCCCTCTATCGTCACATAACCGGATGAGTAACAGCCTGCTTCAGACTCGGATACCCGTGGATAGTCGATGACGTGGAGATGGGGAACGAGAGTAGCAAGTGTGATGAAATTCACAGCCTTCTTTCTTTCGTCTTTCTTGCTCACTGCTTTCTTCTTCCACCATTATTCCGATGACATGATCTGCATTAAAGCTTGTGCTACATATTCGTCAGATTTTCAGTTTCGCTTGTTGTCTACAGTGAATTGCGACAAATATGTTCTATTCCGCTGTTTCTCTGTAAACTTGCAAACGATAACGTCCTTGAAAGACTGGTCGAGGGTCTCATCGATGGTGACACCGATTTCTTAGTAAATCAAAGAAGCGCTGACTTGGAATACGCTGCTGACGCCGTACTTCTTGCTTTTGACATCCAGACAGCTCAACTTCCAAGCCGCTTCACAAATGAAGTGGCCCTTTTAGGGTATGCAGTTCGCAAAACCAAAGTGAAAGGTCTTACATCAGGATTTGCGTTGCGCTTGGGAAGTTAAAAAAACGGTGACTGTTGAAAACTTTCTCCAACTGGAAAACCGTATTTCCGAAAATGATGATGTGAGAGATAAAAAACCTAGGCGCATTTCAAAGGCGATTAAGTCTTTCGTTTCTCGAGCATCTGTAAATGCGAAAAGATATCAGCCTTTTCTCTACGACCAAACTGTACTGCCGCAGGGTTGTCAAACAGTGCCCCATCTACTTTTTCACCACTTGATCAGATTCCAAAAATGGCAATCCGGCTGATCAGTTACCTACACCCAGTTGACAGTCACTAACCAATAAACGGGTGATTGCTTCAATGTCCTTTTCCTATCGCCACTATCTTCTTTTCTTTAGAACTTGCTTCTTCAGTTACTATATCTTCGGCCCCCATCCACTTATCTCGTTCTCAAACTTCAAGCCATCCTTATCAAGTCCCTGTCCAAAGGTGTTCCGGCTTTCTTTCCTCGGAAGTGCCGCACTGTGAAACATCTCTGTCCGTTTTCCTATACATTTTTAACCTCACTCGCAAAAAGCAAAGTCGAAGAACTGGTTCTTGCATGAATTTTCTCAAAATCCCACCTAGCAGTGTCATCTGACCATGATAGTCTATTTTGTACGCAGGAAATCACGTTGCATAGTAAAAAATAAATAGTGAGGAAGTCCACCGAGAAAAGCTTACACAGCGTCCCTCTGAACGAAGCAACAACAGCACGAGAATGATAATGAGGATATCAAAAGTCCAAAGGTTTATTACTAACGTATCGAGACTAATAAAAAACAGAGCGAGGGACGGAATGTGGGGGACAATTAAGAATATAGGAAGAGAAGAGAGTAATTAGACGTGTCCCGTGGGAGTAAAAACATTCGCGGTTGAAAAGCGCCCTTTGAAAAACCTTGTTTCATAGACTCATGTTGCGACTGCGTATCCAGTTAGCATCAGAATATTCAGAAATAATGGAAGACACGTCAAACCTCTCAGAATTCTTTGTATGCATCGATCAAAAAGGCACAGGAAGACACAAAGTGGACTCCTAAAGATTTGGTTTTGTAAATAGCTTGCGGTTATTTCCTAAAAAATTAACCTGACTTGAAGTTATCTTTAAATAGCACTCCAACAAATCGTATATTCGTTAGCTGCCCAAAAATTTTGTAAACAGATATTTTTTCACAAACGAAATGAAAGCTTGGATAACCGACATAGGATAACAGCGTATCCCGGTGCTGAAGATGTTCGAGAAGACCGAGATGATTTCATTCGAGGAATATGGAAGATCCTAAATTGGCTAACCTGTTTCAAAAAGAATCAGATTAACCTTAGTGCCAACTTTGGGTTATTTTAGTTTTCCCCTGCTGTCTTGCTTACTTGGACAACTTGGAAGTTATGGAGAACGCCGACAGTCTTGCCAAGCCAATTTACATTAATCCACAATGGCGCGGATGCAGTTAAGGAGGAGTACTCTGTAACACTAGTAACGAGGCAATTCTAGTCGAAATTTGTCGAAACCAATCTACCGTCTAGGTACGCAGACTAATCTTATGGCTCCGGTTAAGCTTCTATCGTATTTATCTCCCGCGATTCGCTAGATTCGGTTAGCAACCTTCTTTGGAATTCATGAGCCTTCTAAAGTCAAGGAGACCGACAGGGAACAACAAGCAAGTAAACACACCGGCAAGGGCCCGAATGCGTCCAGTTTGTGGCCACTCCCAGTTCCGATTACAGTTCCAGATTCAGGACAATGCAGCGAAATGCCTGATCGTCCAGGTTCGTGCACCAAGAACACCTTGAATCTGACGGTGATTCGACAATACGAGGGTGGACTACCCTCTTCAGTTTTTGCAAAATGGGAAAAATTACAGAGATGCTCCCACTTCAACCATCTCACCAATTCCACAGTTCGCACGCTGTCCTCTTCAAAAACTGTTAGCCATGCGTTGTCAAGCCTCCTTTTGAAATCGTTCACTGACCCCACCTCAACCACCTCCTCCGTTAACATACACCAGCCATTCACTACTGGTGTTACAAATTATTTATTCCTCAAATCGGTGGTTACGATTCATCACAAAATTTGTTTCCCGTTCGCTATCAGTGTTTCATTTCCACTTATCTGGAATAGCACTCCTACGTGACCCCGTTACTCGGCCAGGCCCTCAACGATCTTGGACGCCTTACTAAGTCACCTTTCTCCTATCTTCCCAGGGAGTCCAAGCCAGGCGCCCCAGCCTATATTTATATCTAATGTGCCTCAAATTTCTTAATCTCTTCCAGCATTTTCCTACATCTTATTAAGTATGATCTCCGTGCCTGTACACAGTATACCAAGGGCGATCGGACGAATGTCTCGGACAGCGGCAGCAGATAGGTAGGCCTTCTAGATCCTACAGTCTTCTTAAGTTGGCGTAAGGCGCACCGTGCCTTCTTGACCGCCTTCTGACACTGAAGACTAGGTTTAAAGCCCACACTCGTTGTTATCCCAGGGTTCCTTGCCTGCTGCGTTTGTTCCAATGCAACCTGATGTCTACGTGGAATCATGTGGCGAGGGGCCTTAGTCCTTCTTCCGTGAACCGATGGCAATTGCTCATGTTCAACGGAAGCTCTCATCCCAAGGACCACTGGTGAGCTGTCTAGATTCCTCTGAATGACCTCACTGTTTGCTAGCCCTAATAGTTTGGCGTCGTCAGCAAACATGAGACACGGATTTCCCAAACCGTTGGCTATGTGGCTGACATAAATCAGGAAGATCAGTAGCCCTAAAACAGGCCCCGCTCTATAGCAATCCCCTGTGTAATAGCCACCCTTCAACCCTCGCCCTGAAAGACCTACCCTTCAGGCTTTGTGTCGTTCACCTTAGCTTCCACCCCGAAGTCCTTCACTTTCTACTCAGGGAACCTGTGGTTCACGGAATCAAAGGCCTTCTGAAAGTCCAGATGGCCCACACGAATCCCATCGTTACTTCGTCAAGGAAGATTTTCAAGTTGGTCAGATAAGAAAGTTTGTGTCCAAAACCATGGTGCACCATCATAATTAACTCATTTGGTTCCAGGTGGCTGATTTTCGTGTCGCGGAGGATCCTATCAAGGGTTTTTAGCACAATGGTTGTCACCCCAATGGTATATACCTGCCAAAGTCTTAGTAAAAATAATAATGTGTACTGCCAATAGTTAAATGAAAAATAGCTACAATCTCAACTCCGCCCTAGCTCTTATACACCGTTATGACTGTCGACGTCAACCAGTCCGCGGGAAGCCACCCTCTGTCCGGCGATGCATTAAAGACCCGGATGAAGCATCTCGCCAGGATCGCCTCCAGCGGGTTTGCAATCTCTCGGTGGATCCTATCGAGCCCTGCCACTTTCGACACGTCCAATTCTTCGGGCTGCCTCACGCTTCTCCTTCCGTTATCGCTCCGTCCGGCATCTGCACCATAACATCAATTCAAGGACTGCAGTTACTTGACCTCCTTTACATCGATTCGCTTGGGTAACGTGTTGAACCATCATATTTGTTCGCACGAACCCCGGGAGTACATGCTCAGAAGTGTCATCCGGGGCTGTCTTGCAAACCCGGTCAAACTCAGAGGCCTTAAAACACCCGATGTGACAGGCTTGCCCGCAGCCACTGCAAACGCACTGAGAAAAGACAAATTCCCGTCCTCCGACGACCGCGGGCTTCGGTACACACCTACAACTGAGATTCTGGGGCCACCATTTGTGATGCTGACCTCCAGAGGCTGCAGATTTGCAGCATTTGGTTTCTGGCCCTCTTGTGCATCGTAATTTCCGGTCATCAGGATCAGCGCACGGCCTCCTATTCTCCCATCCGCTCTATGCGTTTAGAATAATGAGAAATATCGCACCTTTAATTCGTTATCCCCCCTTCCTGCTGCAGCCAGGTCTCAGTAACAGCCACCACACCTGCACTCAGAGTCCTGAACTGTAACTCTTGATACTTATTGGCAAAGAAAAAGTTTTGTAACTAGATGAAACAGCTTTTAGGTGCATCACTCGTAGATATCCCTTTAAGCTGTTTTTTGTTCTCGCAGTTTTTAATCTTAGATGGCAGTACACGTAGGGAATTTGTGCGACTCACAAGGTGGTATTAGTGACTGTATTCTTGACCACTCAAGAAGATCCATCTGAGTAGGAGTATCCAAGGTGGTTGATATTGTGGCTCTGTTTAAACGGACCGGTACTCGAGCCCCAGATCTTTCTAGCAGCGTCCTAGCAGGAGCAAGAAACCAGTAGATTTAGAGTTGCGTTTGCGGAGGCGGAACTGGTGACGGAGCGCATAGCCTGGGTGCAGGATCTGAGACATCAAAGGAAGAACTATTCTGGATCAGATGCCACAGTGGGGTTAGGGTGATTCACGAACGGTATAGGCGTAGAGGCATCATCCGACCCAAAGTTGGTGGCGGGAATAAAAATTGGGCCAAAATTTTAAAAGGAGACAAGTTTAGAAGTCGAGATTTATGACAGAGGATAAGTAAGTAAGGTGAATATTCTTTAAGTTAGCTGTCGGGGAGTTCATTGGTGATGCATCGAACTGATGATCTGGTTAATAATAAAGAAATTTTGTGGTGGCGTGACCAGGAACTTACTGGGTTCCGGTTGTCATTATGACGCAAAATAATTCAGATGCAAACAATTTGGTAACTACTCCGAGGTACTATGATATGATGATAATAATAATAACAATAGCAATAATATATATTTCTCGATTTGCGAGAGATATGCGCAAGGCAAGATCAAGTTTTACAGAGATGATGCACAGGAAACACGAACAATATAAATCGAAGGGAGAGGGGTTGAGAGCAACTTTAAGTAATTTGATGGGTTTGTTTGTCTTTGAATATTTCTAGACATACGAGAATCATGCGCAGGGCAAGATCAAAATTGTGCAAAAAAGGCACAGTGCGGACCCAGAAAAACAGGAACCAAACATATAATGCAATGTGTTTTCGCACAAAAGATCATAACAGGCATTGTGATTTCCTGAGCAAGGGGTTTCGGGTTTTAAATCAAAGCTAGATAATGGTGCTCAAAGATTTTTCTGTGAAGGACTACCATTCCTGCAATGAGAGTAATACCACGTTTAAATGCAGCAAAGGTGCGCATAGCTGGAGCAAAATATGGCCGGAGGGCAATGGTTGTCGCCGCCTATTGGCCGGGATCCTCGAAAATCAAGAGAGTTATATGGGGGAGATGTGGATCCAATAGAGATGTGATAACGGAATGGAGATGAGTGAAAACCAGACTAGATATATAAAAGACAGTATAAAACTCAAACAATCTGAAAGCACAGTCCGTTGAGCAAGGAGTGCGGCGACATTGGATTGGAATTGTGGTTTGTTTTGAGCAATTTTGAGTTCATAAACTTCAGCTTGGTCTGGAGATGAAGGTGTCCTTGGAAAAGAAGAAGGAGAACCGGAGTCAAACGAGGCGACGTCTGGTGGACCCGTGTGGAAAAATGTTTCCAGAAGAACCGGTCCATTGCGAAATTCCGCAGACCGGAACAGTGGTTGATGAAAAATGACGGTCCTCAGCTATTTTCGGGCGTCAAGATGCGTTGTGAACGTCAGTTTATAACAGATGCCAATAAAAATGCTGTCCATTCGTGAGTCCGTTTTGCATGGTTGTGGCAGAAGAATTTTGGGAAGGAGCAAGAGGAAGCCAGTACAAAATGGTGCGCCTGAACTTATGAGCTACAATGCTGTTTACCACAACACTGCTAGTGGGTGGGGCTGGCCGAATGCTAGCCAACCAACCTGAAAAACACCGTTTGAGGGTGAACGCAGGAGGCGTAATCAGCCAACGTATTTGCACCCGCACATCTTTGCAACCGAGCTGCCCGCCCGATTCGCGCCGGCTAAAGCGGTGGATATGACCGCGCTCTGCACTACTGTGGTAAAGCCGGTGTACTCGTGGTTTGGAGGAAGGAATTCAAATATGGCATGGGTAAACTAAGGGAGACATCGTCTCTCCAGGATCGGGTAATCGCCTGAGCATGGGTAAGTATTTCCATTCAAACAGAACTATAAGGCCTGGCAGAGAGAGAAAAAGACGGATGGCGGTCTTGCCCAGCTTCCAGCTGCAGATTAAGAAGCGATCAATCTTACGAGCAACCTAGAGAAGGAAGTTACTAGAGCGCATAGCGCAATTCAAAATATATGGACAGTGGCTGAGGAATCCGGGTTTTCTTCTTTATATGCGTATATATATATATATTTAAATAGACGGGCTGGCTAATCTAGTGTGTGGATCGTCTGCACTATGAGCAAACAGAATGAACCAGTATTTGGTAGGATCGTCTGCGCTGAGTAAGGGGAATTAACCAGTAAATAATAGGACGGACAGGGAATTACTGCTGCTGATATAAATAATGATCGGATCGCAAAGATAGATGCACTAGGGATTGACTAAATTTCGCTTGGAAATCAAGGGTTATATTTCACTCTAGGGGGCCGTGCCTTTCGAAACAAGGAATGGTCGGCGCCTTTGTGTATGGTAGATGCAAACGGTCACTATGGGGAGAGAAGATACCACATACGACTCCATATTTCTGGCGATAGTTTGAGGTCTAAATTGGCCAAAATTGACAGATATCGATGAGGCATAAGAGAGAAAGAATCCAAGATGTTGACCTTATTTCCTCTGAAGAGTATCCTTTGGGTTCGTCAGAAACAAGATGATTTCTACGGGCCAGAGTCACCTGCATGGAGAGAAGAATTAGTGAAAAGTAAGGGTGAGGATGATAGTGAATGTTTTTTAATGTAGAAAACCGCTGCAGGTTATGATTGGCAGACCGTTTTGGCGATGGTGTTGGAACTAGTAAGGTGAGTGGGTAGGAGAGAGCTGTGGGTGAGCTACCCCATACGCAGTCAGAACGATATGTTTTATGGATATGAAGCCAGACTACTGAGCGATATGTACCGGTTTTCAGGCAAAGGAACGGTCAGATGCATCCGACCTAGTGTTACTTTTTGTGAATTGCCATGGCGAGCGTGCTCTGCGCTGCTGGCCCAATAAAGGTAATAGTACTGCAAATGGAGACTTAGGCAGTCTGACGTGTTGAAAATAGGAGAAACCATTGGACTACAGCATGGCTTATGCATTCTTAGTTCACTTCTGCGGGACGGATGGTTTAACGGCCAAGTCATTGGTGTTAGTATTTTTTGAAGGAAATCAGCGTAGGTTGGCACAGCTTTGGGTACATGATTTGAGTTGGAGCTTAAAATCTAGGTGGCCTTCGGAAGCTTGGTTCGGAATGATATTGCTCCCGGTTAAGCTCAGAAGTGAAGAT
This sequence comes from Fasciolopsis buskii, assembly GCA_008360955.1. Classification (NCBI taxonomy): domain Eukaryota; kingdom Metazoa; phylum Platyhelminthes; class Trematoda; order Plagiorchiida; family Fasciolidae; genus Fasciolopsis; species Fasciolopsis buskii. The sequence goes on along the minus strand of LUCM01007780.1, from coordinate 54,008 downwards.
ACGTTCGGAAATTTGTGCAATATATACTTGAATTGTGTTAGATTAGAATAGGACTGAACTTGTTCCGGTAACCTAATTCATAAGATAGGGAAAACAAGGTGTGAACAATGTGACCTAAAAGACACGCTAAAAGGTGGTGTTCCAAGGGAAAAGGGCTCATTCTTGAAGGGGTAGGAACACTCATTAGCAAATCGAATGGGATCTCCTGCCGTGTTCTCTTGCAACCCTAAGAGCCGTAAAAGGAACGTGAGATTAAGCTTGAAACGACGTAAATAATTCGGGTCAACGTGAAGCAGGTCGCATTGTTCTCTGCAAATGAGACTTGATGCTGGACCTAGAAGTTTCTCAGTGAATGCCGTTTTACATTTTTATAGCAACACTACCAACTCTGGCCATTTTCGATAAAATTATCGGGCAGCATCCCAGTCGTGGTTTGCAGAGTGATTTTGCAGCATCAGCTTACATCCTACAGGGCAGAATGTTCTAACGATGAGGACGTTAGTCCTGTTTGTGTTTGCCGTTTGGCAAATTGCTTACTAGTCAGACTTGAATGAGCAAGAGCATTGCAAGTCTGGACCTTTCGCACAGTGAGTGGTTAGTTTTGGCAGACCGTTTATAAGGAGCCTACCCGGGGGAGCATGAAACTTATAGGCAAGAACAGCGATTTTAGAGGCATAGAATTTCATCGTTCATTGCCCACACCACTCGTCTAGTGATTTCAAATCATTCGTGATACTGGTCATGGTTTGGGGTAAGGAAGTTAGCTCAAAAAAATAGATTATTTTGATGTCGTCAGCCAATAAGTGAGGTGTGCCGTGGCGTATCGCCCGAAAGATGTCGTTTTGATTTGGTGGGATCGGCATAGAATTCCGTCGATACTGACTGCTTGAGAGCTGTCCGAGAGGTGGAATGTTAACCAAGAATAGGGCGGATCTGTTAAAATATATGGTTTGAATTTTAACAAGAACCATTCATGAGGCATGCGAGAAAACGCCTTGGTCTTGTCGGGGAAGATCGTTGTAATAACATTTTTCTTATTGACATTCAGGGATACTAGACCAAAATAGCGAATTGGCATAATGTATGGGATCTGCGCCTAGGAACACCACATACAGAACCACCAGTTTTGTCTTTGGTCGTGAAAAAGCCAATTACCTGGTCCCTGACAAATTTATCCACCGTCCGACTAAGATGGGAGCGCGATTTTTTAGGTGATACTATTGCAGAACAAACAATGGTTCATTTTGTGGAGAGGATTAGTGGTGGGGACTTTCCACTGAACGGGGCATGCCTCAGTCGACATTGGGTTATTGAACAGGCTAACCAATGTAAGTGTTAGGTCGGGCTTGCGGAAGCGGACTAGAGCGGAAGGAACTCCACCTGAGCCATTTCGGCAAGGTGGTTTGATGACGGCGAGAGCCTTCTCTATTTTCCCCTTATTGAACAAGATGGACGAAAGTATTTGTCCGTTAGCCCAGAGAGCGTTGGCAGATGGGTGTTGATTTTGGCAATGAGGATGAAAAATCATGAGTTGAGAGCTTCAGCGATTTTCTTCACACCAACGAGCTGCTGGCCGTTTTACATGAAGTAAGTAGAGGTGCTTCGGTTTTTGCGACTAGTGCGGGAAAGCAGGAGTCTGACCATTTGCGGGCTGTTATTCGAATGCCGAGGGGCAGTCTATACCGCTTACGATCTTTTTCCTCGGATGCAGCAAGCACGTCGGCTAATCGTTAGTGATATAGACAAGTTTTAGGTTCCAGTGTAGATATTCTACTATAATGCACACATGGAAAATGATGTCTCGCTACTACTACCTACACCACATTGGCGCGCGCACATTGGGCTGGCAGATCGGCTGCATCTGTGCTTGGGTGCAGATCGGTTGGCGGATTTTACATCCTGTTTTCACTCTCCGCCGGTCTTTTCAGGTTGGCTAGCCAGCACTCGGCCAGCCCCACCCACTAGCACTCTTGTGATAATCGGTTCTCTAGTCCCTTTGTTCGCGTGCACCATTTCGTACCCAATTCCCCTTGCTCTTTCCCAAATTTCTTTTCTCCAAACACACACAAAAAGAACTCAAACGAAATATTTTTACTTGCATCTGATATGAACTGACATTCAAAATGCATCTCCACATCTGAAAATAGCTGAAGAACATTTCCCATGAAATTATGTTGTGTTCCGTAAAACTTAGCAACAGACCGGTGCTCCTCGCAACTGTTCACTGCACGAATCCACTAGACACTACCTCATTTGATTCCGGTTCCAATTCTTCTTTTCCCGCCCCACCTCCATCACTGAACCTAGCTGAGATTCATGAAATCCAAATTGCTCAAAACAAAATTCGTGGATGAGTCATAGGATAACACTGTTTTTATCCCATCTCAATCACCGTCTTCCTTGCCCAACGGACTGTGTTTCCAAATTTTCCGCATTATGCACTGCCAGTGTCCGTTCAGTATACTTTTCACCAGACTCTGCACTCCGCGATAAACTGCCTCCAAATTTTCCGTTCCCTGACTTTTTGCTTTTTTTCTTGCCACGCGGTATCCGTTCTGCTTATTCCCGACATTCGGAAAGCGCACCATCTTAGGGGACTTTCCGGTGACGTTCATTTCGGTTCATTTTGGTTTGCTGCGTGTGTATGGCGGTCTACGAGGTGCGCAACAATGACACCAGCATTACGGACGAGAAGTTTTGTTGGACCCAAATACCCCGCATGGAAGTGCGCTACTATTTATGCTCTTACCGAACATATAACCTGGGGTAAGTATTATTGGTTATTGTATAGGCCCCCAACGTTTATGTGTGGGCTTGTTTTTTCCTCTTATGTCGCCATCGTCGCACGTCGTGATTATGCGCACTGCATGCTCTTGGCACTGTCCAAGAAATAGAATATCATAATTATTCATTTCATGCTAACTGATCTTGCTTGTTCACGGACTGGTTAATGGTTGCAGATATTCGGGGTCTGGGATTAATATGAAGAAAGCGGGGGACCATCTTGTGGGCCCGAACCGGAAAGTTACCCAGCACGGATGTATCAACATTAGGGAGACTATGAATGAGTATTACGCCGAGGATTTTGTTTCGTTTAGTGGGGTCTGCAAGATGCTGCGAGCATCCTCCTAAGTGGGTGTCGCTCAAGAGCCGGGAAGGGGCAGTCGTGGTTGATCAGCAGACCACAAGAGCCTTTTGGTCTTTTGCTATAAGTTTCGCTTCCCCATGAATGGATGTAGCGTTCTCGAACGTCTTGATGAGTTGGGGAATCTGAAAGCTGTTTGGTGATAGGGGTAGGTAAATACATTCAAGGTGCACCAGAGATTGATGTACGCGGGTGGAGAGCCACAAAGTGCCAGACAAAGTGCCTAGCACCGGGTATCGGAAGATGGAAACGGAGAATTCACGCGTACCGTAAGCCCAGCAACCACATTTATTCCGGTTATTTCCATGCGTTAGAAAGGATTTGTATCCACCCAGAAATATTGGTGTGTATCCCGTCAACCACGTTTCAAATAACCTACCCTCTCCCTGTGACAGTCTCCACCGCCCCACATCTGCTATCTCGTGCCCGATGACCACTAAAGGGATCTACAAACAGGCGGCGATTGCTCAACACTCCTCAAAAACCGCACCTTCAAGAAATTTGCACAATCGACCTCTCCCGTACTTACGCCGCTCAATTTCCTGTCCAAGCCCTTCGTCCCACAAATTTGTTGCCAGTCTTTCTGAGAACAAATCTACTAATGGCAGTGGTAACCCCACCTTCGCGTATACCAGCTGCGAAAGTAGTAGTCCCTGGGCATCATCTCCATTGGTCGCAACCAATACCGGTAGTTCCAGGTGAAACTCACTCACCTTCGCCCGTCCAATCCCCCCAAACGTGCTCATCTAAATCTACCAACTCTGATTCCCCAAGATAGGAGCACTGACGGTATAACCACGCAGATGACTGCCGTCTCACCGATGTCTTTTCAGGCTAATACCGGCCGCATGGCATATACATCATCCCAGATACGCCCTCAAGCACTTCCTCGGCCTTCTGTCAAACAACAGCGTGGCAACCAGCCTAAATCAACTGAATCCCATAGGAAGCGCATACCAGTAACCTATTCAGCTAACCACAAAACCCCGCACTCCATTAACCATCCTGCCAATCCAGTGGATCAACCTGTTTGTACACCTCGACTGTCTGGCACTCTTGGCACACTCAGCTCGATTAAGCCATCTTGGCATGAGATCTGCCAAATCGGAAGGTACACAAACTTGCGAAGGTCAACTAACCGCCGCTTACAGTCGCGAGTTGAGTAGCCCACTGTTCTCATGCCTCAGCTGTCCATCGGCAACACAGGTATCACATTCCAGTATGGTACTAGTGCCCCTCCATATTTCGGGTCTGCTGCTTATCCTTCGCACTTTGACCCATTTACTGGTCAACCCTATTTAGATGCATTCCCGTCACTCCAATGCCCTTCTACTACTCCGGCACGCTCAAATCCCCACCCTAACTACCAGTATCCTCTTGACCTCGCACGTTTTTGCCTCTGGATCCCCCCAGGCTACCTGGTAAACTTTAGACAACTGTATTTTGCCTTTTGAGCCAAAATCTGCGATGAGACCTTCTTCCCAACCCACTCTTGCCCAGCACCTACCCCAAATGCCCCAGCTCAAAAACACCGCACTCCTGATTCCAGCAAATCCCAAGAGTAACGCCTATCCCCAAAAATTCAGGCGCATACCTGCTAACCGGCTTTTTCTCCGGCAGTTTCGAGCGCGTCCTCCCAACTAACCCCCTAGACTGCCAATTCCGCTGTGATAAGGTCATAATTCGGCCATGTAACCTTGTCCCATCCGCACTGATACCACATTCCTCACACCGACATCCTCCGGCAACCGGCCCATTAACTCCCAAGCTTCTTTTAGCAACTTGGTACTCAGCCCACAAATCCCTTAATGAATACAGTCGCTCGCCGGCCAACATACCTAATTCTACTGACTTTACTCCCTTGTCACAGCTATGCACTATCCGAACCTCTAATATATCCGTTGGTCATTTGATCCCCGCCGAATCCACCTCCTAGATATCACGTAAAATTAGGTATTTCAGTGAATTTTTCCTACTTCCGCTGAACTCCCTCTCACTAACTCATAAACCAAGCGACCTAAGCCTGTCAGCAGCTAAAAACTCTTACGATATTATCAAGATAACAGAGACTTGGCTAACAGACCACAGCTAAACGCCCTAACAAATCAACTGATCAAATCGCAGAGGAGGCGGTTGCCTAGCCTACGTGAAGAAGCCACACAAAGCTTCCGTTCTTCATCACCCACCTCTTGGTTCGAGTCCTGACACCATTTGGCTTCTAATACAACTACCCGATCTCCCAATCCACATAGGATGTGTATATTTACTATCAAACTCTATTAGTTCTGATACTTCTCTCAACCAAGCCTTCGTTCATTTTTCTGGTCTCCTACCCAGCTGCAGGATAATTGCAGGTGACTTCAATGCTCCTAAAATTTGTTGGTCCTCTTTATCCGCCCCACCTACCCTACTCAACTTTGTTTCTGAAACGCACGCTGAAGGACGAACTCAGTATGTGACCACGCCCACAAGGTTCCATAATATCTCAGACCTAGTTTTCACGCATAGCACTTTTAATGTTAAGGTTTCAGTGCTAAAACCTTTCCTTGGGAGTGACCAAAAGATGGTCACGTGTAGCTTCCCTCTCCTTGACAAACCTTTCTCACCTGTGTGTACCCCCTGTGCTGCCTATTCCTATATGTCGATTCGTTAGGACGAGATCCCTGACGCTGTGCGAACCCTTGATTGATCCAGCTTCCTTTCATCGCCTGTCTCGCAGAGAGCGGCAGAATACCTTTATACAAAACTACTTTTTACTATTAATCGTCTGTACACTCCGACCACTCAACATAAACCCAAGAAGGCTAGTAGGGTTTGTCGGCTGCAGACGAAACTTCGAAGGCTCAAAAAATCTTCAACAAGAAGGGGGACTTCCCGCTCTTAGTGCAAGTCAACCGCTTGAACAAGAATTTCTTATGGAGTCCGAACTAAGGTTAAAAAGGCAGGAAATGCTAGCTCTTGGGTCGCCTAACCCAGTTCGGAAGACTTCCCACATTTTCAAAGCTCGCTCGCAGCCCCAATCCTCAATTATTTTGAACTTCATCATATTCAATGGCTTACGCTTCGAGTCCCCTGTGGACATCGCAGAAGTATTCAATATATATTTCTCTTCTACTCCCATTATTGACAATTGGACACACTCTGAAATCCGCCCCATGTTAACCTCGGTTATATTATCCTCCATCTCCTTCGATGTTGCTGGAATCACCAATGTGATGAAATATGCCACGCCATCCCACAGGCCTGGCCATGATGGCATCCCACCAGTCCTATTTCGCAACTCTGGTCCAGATCTTCCACTGCTTCTTCTAAATCTGTTCTCGCTCTCGAAGTCCGGCGCCACTTTTCCGTCACAATGGAAAGCATCCATTAGTGTTCCACATCACAAAACGGGTTCCATGCATGAATCTGAAAACTTTCGCCCCAATAAACACACTCCAGTTCTATCCAGGCTTATAGAAAAGGTTGTAAAAGAACACTTGGTTAACTTCCCTACCACTCACAACCTTAACAACCCATCCCAACACGGCTTCCTCAGGGGCCGATCCTGCCTCACCTGCCAGTTTTACTTCTTAAACTTGGTTACCCAGAGTGCTGATTCCCACCGGTCGATGCTCTTAATCTTTCTAGACATGTCAAGAGCGTTTGACCGCGTTTCCCACTCCGCAATTCTGGCCAAACTTAGGACTTATGGAACAAGAAATCCCCTCTTATCTCCGCTATCATCCTACCTTTTCGATCGTTTTCAGGTAGTTAATAGTAACAGATGTTTTTCCCAGCCCTGTGCTATTGCCAGTGGGGTCATTCAGAAGAGTGTCCTAGGTCGTCTCCTATTCCTGCTATACATTGATGATATTTTTAAGGTTATTCGTAATGGCACACCATTCCTGCTCGTCGATGATGGTAAAAGTCTACTCTTTTGAGACTGCTTCACTTAGCTCCTTTCTCGCACGTATTAGTGAAGACTTGAGTCTCTTGATAACTGGTGTTCCAAGTGGCTTATGAAATTCTCTGCCGACAAAAGTTTTTTATTACCATAAGTGCCTTGTTCCTCCGGGCGCCTTCTCTATAAACGGCATGCCATTTCTTGTATCACACACACTAAAGGACTTAGAATTACAATATTCCTACTCTTTAACTTCCACGAGCAGGCCCACCATCAGACCGCTGTAGCCAAAAGAACCGCTACAATGATCTTAAGGGCTTACCGTAATCAAGACTGCAGAATAATCACCTTCGAGACTCATGCTAGATCCAATCTTGAGTACCGGCAGATTATCTTCACGCATATGCCTAAAACCGATCGAATTGCAATGGAAAATGTACAGCGGGCATTTACTAGAAACCTCCTAGGTCGTTCATCAAGCCTAAACTGCAGGGCCAGAAGCGAGCTGCTTGGGCTTGGACCATTGTGGCTTCGGCGAGTTAAATTATACATTGCATTTCTTTTTAATCTATTCCGTAATAATTTTAACTCTACTACAAAAAACATACACGAATCTGGCAGTACCCCGTAGCCACTTCGTGGTAGTTAATACACTTTAACAATTCCCCTGACTCGACTATCGATCAGAGCAAAATTTGTCACAGTTGATTACTCCAAACTGTGAAAGAAACTCCCTAGTGCCCTGCGATCGTGTCCAAATTTAGCCAAGTTCAAAGCTCAGTTGGCAAAGTTGCTGGATGTCTCGCTCTTACTTAACTTGACACGAGCTGACATTGAACTAGACGAGGCTTACGAACAAGGGTTAGAATTCTAGTTCATGACCGAGTCTTTGCTGAGATCATCATCTGGGATTCCGCTTCACTTCTCACTTCCTCAATTTCTCGCACGTCCACGCTAATGCACTTTTAAACCTCCCTTGTAGTGATGCACCCTCTTCTACAGTGGCTCAGACAAATAACTCTTGAGCTTCCCCCAACGTGGGCTGAAGAAACTATTAACATACCTGTTCACGGATCCAGGCTCTCATCACATTCCGTGATTTTAACCACCTTCAGCCTGCGCACCCCTTGCTCCTCATGTTATCTTGTCCTCTTTGTTGGCTTGGCGATGCTGAATAGGTCGTTCTTGGTAGCCCTAAACCTGCAACTACACCAAAAACTTCTACCATTGCTCAATTATGGTCATCACATTTTATGGAACAGATGTTTTATGTTGTGGGTATGTTGTCGCGATCCAATAATTACTATAACCCTAAGCTGGCACCCAAGTCAGACTGCTTCCCTCTATTGCGTTTCAGACCCCGCACCCGAAGTAGACGCGCTGCTGCCGCTTCCGTTCTCGTAATGGCGATTCCAAATCTGCTATCCTATCAATCCTGTTAGGAACCTGCTAGCTAGAATCGGTGCTCCGGTTCTGGCCCGGTCAACCGAAACCGCGCCGATTATTGCACTGGTTATATCTACTCGCATCTTTGCGATTGGACAAAACCGCGATTACCACCGTCTCCAGAACGGTTCGCGCACCTCACATTCCCCACCCGTACTATGGGATAGGATAATATAATAATAGTAATAATAACAATAATGGGTAAATTTCTCGACGTTTGAGAGTCATGCGCAAGGGAAGGTCAAATTCACACAAGGATAGCCCAGTGGAAATCGTAAAAAGAAACTTTAGTCATAAAGATGCAGTGTCTGTGCTCTCATGAACATAACCTGCGACAAGATAGGCTAAACACGCGTTTTCGGGCGTTAAATCAGAGCTAGACAGTCCATCGCCGAAAGTTTCTGGGACTGACTTTGATTCGCGCACTGCAAGTCTATCCATGTTTAAACGCATCATACCAGCGTATCGCGGGAGCATAATTTGGATGGAAAAAATAGTGGATGTTGTCAAGTGGCCGGGTTCATCAAATATCAGGGGGGTATTATGGTTAAGATGAAGACCAATATGGGTGTAATAACAGGATGGAGGAGAGTCAAAATCACATCGGATATCATATGCGGTGGATGGAGAATGGTAATTAACAACAGTGAAGAGTCAAGATAATGCTCATGATGAAGCAGCGGTAAACCTTCAAGGTTGCATCAAATAATTTACGGAACAAAAATACATGAAGAATTGTGGACAGAGAGACAATGGAACTTACAAAAATGGTCACTGGACTTATGCGGCTGGGAGCGGACTTTGATGTGCGGCGGGAAGAAAACCAGTGCCTGCGAGATTTATGATCAATCCTTAAATACACTTGTCATAAATTACCTGTTTGTTGTCTTTGTTCAACATCGGAGATTATGGTGTTCTTTGGTGGTAGGGGTCAGGAGGTTCGGTGATTGCGCAGCATTTCAGTAGCGTTAGAAACTGTCCGGTCAATCGTTATGGTGCATCTGATATCAGGCACCCGGGGAATCATTGGCGTTGATTTGTTTGTCTTAGGTTTACGCGGCCAGGTACTGAACCGTCAGGTCCCGATAGCAGGGATAGGCAACCAGCGCAAAGGATGGAGTGGAGCTTTCGGCGAGAGTTTGCATTGTACCTGTGGCCATTGGCGAGCCTGCAGAATAGCCGGAGAGACAGGGCAGTGTGGAATTTCCTCCAGCTGGCGTTAAGGTGAGTAAGCAAAAAATGGGAACAGCGATAATAGCCAGTTTCTTGCGAAGATTACAGGGACCAGACGACTGTCTTGAAATACGCAGGAGGAAGGTTTCCGTTGATGGGACGTATGCAACGAACGCCGTCTGCTTTCTCTCTATAGGGTGTATGGCACAGTCAGTCCTAGGCTGCATGGTATTTATTTGTAACGCATTCCTCTTTCATCTTCTGACATTTTCACAAATGCAGATTACAGCTTTCTGATAGGACGGCTGGCGCAATGGTTAGGGAATAAAGTCCCTATTTATTCCGTTTGTGGAACTCGCCTGGTGTACATGCTACAGGGAATCAGTTATAACCGATCATGTGGTCAACCGCCTATGTTTACTGCTTGCAATTGCCAGGAAAGGGTATAACTGAATTGGTCGCGGATGGCAGCATGGGCCGGATGCTAGGGTGGGATGTGTCAGGATAAGTCATAGAGAGGAAAGAGGAGAAACATAAGAGTATTGGGAGCAGTAATTTGTGTTGAACAGGACGATATTAACTTGTACCACATAGTAGTTTCAGTAAGCTTGCATGAATAAGTAAAATAGAAGAACGATAGCAGTTGTTATAGACGTCAGCATACGTACCAGATGCGCCGTTGGGAGGGGCATGTTGAAACATGGAGGGGTGGGTGGTGAAGCCTAAGTGGACAGTCCGATGCGCTACTCCCCCAGACCGTCCAACGAAGTAGCCAAACGCTTATCTACCGGACAAGGCCCTTGTAGGGTTTCCCTTTTAGCAGGGTCGGATCTGGGCTGATGGCATACATATCCATTGTGGAAGGTAGCCCATTCCTTCGCAGCCCGGGTGTGCTTTGGTTGCTGGGGTCAATCTGATCCAGCGGAGACTTTTTCTCTTTTTTCTAACAGAGGAATGGTTGAGCCCATATAGGTAATTTCTACTGTTCCTCCGCCTGACCTTAATGTTCCGTGTTGTTTTTTCCCCAACTACTGTGGGTGGTTGTTTTCCCCACGTTCGGGGATGCTGAAGCAAACCTGTCGCAGTCACTTGGGTTTTCGCACAGAATAACGAAACGAAAGTGGGGATAAACAAGCACACGGAGAATGGTGGCTTATGCCATAAAACGCAGACCTGTACGTATGGCTCCGTCATCGTCAACGCCGTGTCTTTCTTTCATTAACGAGTGCTGCTTGAAACTTACTAATGCAACCTTGTGTGTTGCGGAAGCGAAGCACATCATCTGTGTGACGTGGACAGATTTTTATAAGCAAAATTAGGTACTTAAGGGAAAAGAGTCTACCTGGTTAGCGTTAGCAGGTTACTGGGAAGCAAGATAAGTAGGTAGGAAGAGTAAAAGGAGCCTCGAGCGTGTTCTCTGATGAAATGTCTACGAAGAGAGAAACTAGTTCCGGCAATACCCAGCATAATGACAGGATCCTTTATGTTGGCAGAGCATATCAGGAGCAGAGAAACCTATGGTTAAAGGAATCCGAGGGGAGAAGACCGATATAAGGAGGGTTAATCGCAGCTATAGCTGTCATAGAATCCAGCATCCTTCTGCGGACCTTAGTGTTATTTAGTGTTATTGGCCAAGATCCAGGTTTTGGAGACTCTACTGTAGTAACTGTTATAATCCTAACCGAAATTCGTGCGCCCGAGTCTCTGAGAGATAAGGGTCGTATATGCGGTTTTGTCCGTATTACGCTAGTATACTAGTTTCTCTTGCGCCCTCAGATTCAGTGTTATGGAAAGCAGTTTGTGGGATATGTATTTCGAAATCCATGGCTGACTCAAAGGCAAGCTCTTCCGAGATAGGGGTGTTGGTCAGTTGAAGGACCTGGGTAAAACTTAGGTAAGTATTTAAGGCGGCCTTAAATCTAGTTTGGTTCTGTATGAACCGATTGCTGATGGGAAGTTTGTTCCTAAGTTTGGCATAAAAAACAAGAAATAAATGCGACCTTAAAGAGGATTTAGCGATTTTCGCATGGATGGTTAGGGACCTATGACGGAGAGGGTAAGGGCTGGCAGAGGATAATATAAGTGGGTCGGTGGAGAGGGAGCGCCTATTCACCAGGTTATGCAGAAAAACCGGGTTGATTTTCAGTCGCCGAAGCCAAAGTGGCTCGAGTTTGAGTGCTGAACAGCGTTCCTTGTAATTTCGAATCGTCGACCAACTTATCACTTGCTTAGTGAAGCGCTTCTGAATACTGTCAATGGAGATCCTATCCGACTTTGACATACTGGAGTGTATCAAAGCGCCATACTCAAGGAGTGGTCGAACATGTGCTTTATAAATGCTGAGGGTGCTGTCGGATAGTTTCATTATGCGAAAAATCAGACTTACATTTCTCCTAGCTTTAGCCGACTGAATAACTACATGCTCTGAGAAATTTTGAGAGGCCGAATAGTTGAGACCAAGGTCACGGATTGTGGGTTTACATGCAATAGGCGATCCACGTAGCGAAATTGAATCTTTAGGTAGTGTACACCTATATGTGAGTATTTCGCTCATATCGGCGGAGAAGCTCATTATCTAGAGGTATACCAGTCGTCTAAGGGAGACAAATCGGCACAAACGTCTCTAACCGCACTACTAAGTTCATTCGATTTAAGAGGGTAAACTATTTTTATGTCATCAGCAAACAGGAAAGGGACGCCGTGAGATAGTGAATCTGGTGCATCATTGATGTACATAAAGAATAGCAGCGGACCAAGTACGCTTCCCTGTATGACGCCACTAGTTACAGGTCTGGGATTGGAGGTAATGCCGTCAATGGAGACCACCTGTGATCTTTGGGTTAAGTAAGACGAGAGATAGGATAGAATAGGATCGGTGATGCCAAAGGAGCTTACTTTGGATAAAAGGTGCAGATGAGGGACACGGTCGAAGGCTTTAGACATATCGAGGTAGATGACTGAGGATGCCGTACCCCTTTTCGCTAGGTTGGCTAGGAAGTTCAGGAAGTCAAATTGACAGGTGGAGCAAGAACGAGATTGGAGAAATTCGTGCAGTTTGGGGCTAAGGAGGTTGGAGGCTAGAAGGTAGTCCACGATGGATCGGTGGCGGCGGTGTTTCCGGAGGGCGGGAGGAAGGAAGAGGGACTTTTCTGGCTGGGTATGTTTGGTCGAAAAAGGGACATTAGTGGAATGAGGCACGGTCCTTGTGTTTGGGTCGAGGCGCTGGTAAGCGGAGGTTGGTGGTAGTAACAATATGACGGTGGAGGTATGCTAAATGGAGGCCACAGACAGCTGTCTTGGGAAATCTGACGCAACAGCGAAGGACTTTGGCGGGGAACATCTGGCGCATCGCTAGGTCTTTTAGATCTACAGTGCGATTCTGCGGTTTTCGTCGGACTCGGAAGAACTCTCGGCAGTGACCTTTCGGTCCCCGTGAAGCGAACGGCGGGCAATAGAAAGTCAGGCAGTTGAGGCACCGGCGTGATGGGACTAACAATGGGATGGAATAGGGTGGAGTCGGAGTATTTTGGTCGCTGGGCTAATAACGCCGGCGTTGTGCGACCAGGGAGTAATGTTTTGTTTGTTGATGGTGTAAGCGCAGGTTTACCAGCAGAAGCTATTGTTTTAAGGGTCTGGATGATGATGGGCGAATTTCGATTGGTGCTAGTTATTTTTGCTTCGCGGGTAGAAGAGAGGCCATCGAGCCCCACGGCGAAAACCGTAGGTGAGGGATTTTTCTGCGGGCTTTTCCAGGGGGGCCGCGGCAAAGGAGACGATAATGAGGTATCTAAGTCAACGGTTGCCTGTGGCTGTGGTGGGGCCACAGGAAACGGTATAGGCATCAAGCTTCTGGTTATGCCTGGTATCTTGGGGGAATTTATGTTTGGCGGAACCGTTTTTTGAGTTCTTACTTGCATACAGTCTGAGGGCCTCCCTTTGAATAGGGGTTTTGCCAGGGGTAATTTTATGGACTTGAACGGGGTAGTTGAGTCTATCTCGGCTTTATTCCTCAAAAACTGCTCTGCAGCAGCGGGGACAAGGAACTGGAACAATACAGGACATGGTCTGCTAAACATTCGTTTACGTAGTATTAAACAGTGGCGGGAGTGTCCTGTCAAATTGCATGCACAGAGGACACCATTTTTGAATGAGTCTAGTGGAATGCGGTCAGGGACATTATAAACTACAGCATTAGACGGTCTTAGGTTCTGCTGCTTAATTTCTGATGGTACTGAGTCCATAGCCCGACAGACACCAGCGAGATGTTTGCGCAGTGGGTTTTCGGGCGTCTTAATTAGGTAGGTGAGAGGAAGCGGCTTTGTAATCACTGGTTCCGTCAGGTAAATTTTGTTGTTTATCTCATGAATCGCTTGCTCTAATTTTCGTACTTTATTATTAGTCTCCACGAACACGCCTGTGACACTACCAGTGCACGCTTGAGGCTGGCGAATGGGTTGTGAGGGTGTGGACGCAGTGCGTATAGCTGCTACGATCTTGGCTGTTTTAGGCCTATAGACCGCCAATTTCAACAAAGCAGGACGATATAAATAGCTTCATGGTTGTGTTATAGGGGATGCACCTGCGGGTGCCAAAAGTTTTGTCAAATCGTAGAGTGGAAACTGGGCGAGAGGTCCTGGATCGATCTAAGGAGTCGCTATCTAAATTGAGATTGTACGAACAGCAGTATGGTGGCAGCCACAGGTTATTCGATATATAATGAAACAAAAACGGAACACTGACAGTTTATATGAAGAAGAAGGGCTCTATCTATGTCAAAAAACGTTTTAAGCAGTGAGTGGGTGTTTTGGCCATCAGTAACCCCGACTAACGTAAATGCTGCATCTCACATGACTGGAAGGTCGTGCGACACTGCTTCTCCGGGTTTATCTCTTTTCAAGGTCCAAAAAAGTCTTAGCTTCATCAAGAACCAAGGAAAGTCCATCACTGCTTTTGAATTTGTTCTCCTCTGAGGCCACCTTCTCCTCTACTGCTAATGTAAGCAAACTCGGTTTGGCAGCGTTTGCTCGTTCAGGTATTCGCTGGGCCTGCAAATAGAATTTCAGGAGAGCTTTGCACCGACTCCGTATTTATAGCATAACCATACCAAGTTCATTTGCTCTTGACGGGCCATTGGGAATTTTACTGATAAGTAGTCAGTTGAACTACGTGCAGAATCTGTCACTAAATGTTGCCCTGAGCTATTCGGAAAGCAGCGCCGGTTGCCACTTGAAGTCATCAAGTGTAAATACTTTGGAGCCTGTATCAATATTTAGAGGTTTCTGTTCGTGAACAGCCGTTCCATAATTTCTATAAAGAATAGACACATGGGCTCCCAACTAAAATTATTTCTCGGGCATCAGAATCAATCAACTATAAGAATTGGAATCCACCTACGAAACTGCCACTTAAGTAACTAAATCAAATTTTAGTAAAAGTTCCTAATTATGGGCATGACGATAATTGTGCGACAGACAGATTGACACCTTGGCAAACCCATGTTTCGTTCGCCAAAGTCAATTCTCAAACTTCTGCCACGCTTCGCCGGTGTGTCGCCACCCCCATGCACCCCTTCAAACTTGTCTTCTACAATTTTATTCTTCCTATGTGTTTCGGGAATGGTTCCTTTTTGCGGGTTACCATAAACAGCCCTTATTTCAAAACT
Source organism: Fasciolopsis buskii (assembly GCA_008360955.1). Taxonomy (NCBI): domain Eukaryota; kingdom Metazoa; phylum Platyhelminthes; class Trematoda; order Plagiorchiida; family Fasciolidae; genus Fasciolopsis; species Fasciolopsis buskii. The sequence continues at coordinate 38,696 of LUCM01007780.1, read as the reverse complement.
TCCTTTTTTGCTCTTAGATCCCCTTCCTCTTTATCGTATCGCTGGGATTGCTTGTGCAATGCTAAAACATTAAAGTTTCCTTGAACGGGAGGCCCATAGATTTTTGGGGAATATAGCAACTAGTGCAGTTCTGGGGCTTCTGGTTTTCCGAGTATTTTTGGCCAAAGACTCGAGCCTCGCTCTCGGAACGCCCTCTTTTTTGTCCCCATGGCACCAATTGGAAAGGGCTAATCCAGCTTGTTGGCATATAAAGAACCTCTTTTGAGCGCAGTGGAATTTGCTTCTGATCGTGTTCAAAGCCACACATGAGGTGCCGGTGGTCCATTTGCCCTCGTTGTTTATCGAAGTGCACATTGCCATGTTTAGGTTTCGAAGCGTGCCAATGTCTTGCACTTCGATACGGCCTCTGCAAGCAAAGTAAATTTTGTATCCGTGAGGCAAAAATTGTATGACCTGAAAGAAAATATCTGATGTCGTCGGCACGGCGCAACTATTTATTGACGGTGCAAGGTCTCTCATTAATTCAGGGCTATGTTGTGCCGGTCAGAATGCCTCAAGGGCTAAACAGGGTCCATAAATCCCCCCAAATAGAGAGCAGTGCGTCAATCGCATGAGCTTCTTATACCATTTGGTTAGTTTGTCACGTTTAATTAAGTCAAACTAGGCTGTACAAAGTACCGTTACAGTGAATGACGAGGTTCAAACAGTGAGGGAGCCGACTAAGCCAAAAGCGCCAGCCAAACTCTCAACGATCCGGGAGCCAGCGGTAGAGTTACAAAACGCAGTGTTCTCAATAAAAATACCAATAAATTCAACTGAGAGCCCATCCATGTCAATTCTCAACAGAGTGGCAAAGTTACCGGATGGAAACTCCTGCTTCTTCGGATAAGTTTTATCATGGGCCAACCCTGGACAGGTCGTGAAAGGTAATGATCACAAGAATGGGACGCCTGTTTTAAGAAATCTTATCGGCATAATAAACGCTTTGCTACTAGAAAGCAGGTTTACTAAGGGTAGTGGAAAAGCAAGCTGACAAAATGGCGGAGCCTGGAAAGTTGGAGCCAACCCTCCCGTACAGAGCCTGGGTTAGTCTGTGGCTCTTGGCGCATTGGGATAAGCCGCATTTCAGTTATTAACCCTGAATACTAAAAAATAAACAAGCGTTCCAGCGCTTGTTCGGGTAGTGGAAGTCGGAAAGTTTAGAAATTAGGCCCTTAACCAGTCTCCTGCGACGGCTGGGACAATCCGCCTGAACACGCCCCGCTAACCTCATCATGTACTGAAAATTCACCCAGCTTCGACCGCCAACTGGGCAGAGGGCACCAGGCTAATCTGTAAGCCTGTGGAACACTAAGAATTCGTCAACCACAAGCCCATAGACAGGCTCATGGACATCAATATCCCAGAAAACACAATCACCGACCACCGAAACTAAAGGGAATGGTACTCCTGCATGAGACCACACTGGAGAGACAAATGAGTGGTAGGCTATGTAGCTGGGCAAATAAAAAGACTAGATATGTCATACAATGTGCACATTGTGAACGGTAAATAGAAGGAGCTCCTAGGAAAAGCCAACGTCATTCATCGCATGGCTTTAACAGTGATATGATCAAGCGGCCATGGACACAAAAAACCGCTTCGTCGCATGGCTGATAACTTGCGAGCAAGAAAAACAAGGCCGACTCATGGGGCAGGTGCCATATTTGCAGAAGCCCAAAACATTCAACGATCGAAGGAGACGTTATACTTCATCGATGACTAATGTTTGGGTTTCCACTTTATGAGGAAAAGCCCCCGTTCTCTGCGCTTACCCAGACCCACTGTACCATGAGAATGGGAACGCTAAAATCCGAGATCACTTAAAAAATTTCAATATCAGGTGTGGGCATTATTTTTATGGGTGATGCTGAGACACCCAAAGTAGACTACGACGCTTACTGGGCGCGACCTTTGTGCAAAATCCACTTGAAACGTCCACACGCGTCACGGCCACCAAAAATCATCTGCTACCCGTTGTCATTTGCATCCTTTTGTAATGTGCTCCTCCTGCGTCTTCGAATGCCGAACGCAAGGAAGAAACATTTGTTGGTACTTGAACAAAGCTGACTTGTGCATGCATCCCCACAGCCTCCTTGTTTACTTTCACGTTGATGCTCATCGGCTGCTTTGACTTGTTAGCATGATCTGCCAACTTTCGCAAAAATTACAATTTCTGATGTTCTGCACCGCAGAATGTATATTTGACTAAGTGAACTCCTTAGTACTAGCACTCTTGCCTCTACACCTTCATAATCACGCCGAAAAATTTTCTTCCCCACTCCCCTATGTTGATAACAACATGTAACCCTCATGATATGCAGATTCGTCAGGACAGGTACCTGCGGATTCCAAGAAATCCACACAAACGACTATATAATGTCACGGTCCTTGCTTGTACCTAATCAAATTTACCTCTGATGGGTTCCATCCTTCAAGTCTTCACACCCTGAACTCACCAGTATTATACCCCGCTCCTCACCAGATCCTACCTTCCTACACGATCTGCCTCCAAATCTTGTTGTTTTATTCTTTCTTTTATCAAAATCTGTCCACTGGACCTCACCGAATTCTTATCTGCTCTGGCCAGTCATCAGCCTTTTTGCGTGAGAAGTTGCTTTCCGGAAGCGACAAACATACTCGATGTCTGAGGCATGTATGGCGGCCTGCAGGCTTTGCAGCAAAACAGATCACCATAATTCACTTAACGTTTCGCCTCATATCCTGGATGGCGTTGGTGCTTATGGTCAGCCCGCTGGAACCACACTTGTCTTACCGATAACTAAGTTATCAACGCGATCCATTTCTATGCAGCACTATCATGCACTTTAGAGTTGTCGCTGCAGTATCCGAAGCAGACTTTATAGTAAATATTATTCCTACTATCACAAGTGCATCTGTACCAAGACGTCCGCCAACACAACGGCAGAAGAAACTTTATGCATCCAGAAGGCAAAATCAGATTAAACTAGATTTCCGTCAAAGGTGATACGCCCTAGAAGCATTGCAAACCCTGATGGAACCATCGCAGTTCTTGATGTATCCCGGATAGCAAAGCAAATGAATAAGCATTAGGCAAAGAGAATCGACAGCACTCGACTACCATCCCTATTATATTAATTGCCGACACCGCCATCCATCCAACCGTTTAAACGTTACGGGAATGCATGACGGCCCCTAATGCCTGGTGCCTGAAAAAGGGTATATCTACGCCGGCCCCGTGGATATACAAGTGTCCTAGGCCATTTATCATGTTGACACCGGCATTGGGCAGCATGGACGAAATCACCCGTGATGTGATAACTAGGTACCCTGGCGTGAGCGGCCCAATTGGAGGTCGACAGCAAGCTTTGGTGAGTGGGAGGTGACGTCTCGCAAACTTACTTAGATTATCTGCCCAAGTAAAAGGAAATCTCATTAGCGGAGAAAGGGGAAATGTTTTCCAGGCTTCTGGGTTGTGTTTGATTCTTGTCAACCATGGAATCCTCACCACGTAAAACTGAACCTCAGCGGGTTAGACGATTTCTTGAGGTGCAGGTGGCTCCGATTGGGGTCAGAAGCCGTTTTTCCAAGCGGCTGCATGCAGTGGGAAAAAAGTTTCTTTGTTTGCTTCTTAGCTGCTTATGATATCCTGGAATGACCTATCATATGAGTCTCGCTCCCACCGCAGCTTCCTAAACAGGGCGCCAAAAAGGCTTAGAAAACGGAATGGGACGTTGCACGGGAACCATCGATGTTAAGAAAGTACTAGTCCTCTGCACCGTTGATTACTGGCATACCATCAGTTTTCATTCATCCCTCAACCCCTTTTACTCCTGTTATACCGAGACTTTAGCATAATGAAGATTTAAAACGAAAAGCTCCACATTAACTGGGTAGCAGGTCACGGTATATTCTGGGGTGGATCATTTCCAACGAGTAAAGTGAGCAGCGGTATTGTTGATCAAAAAAGTATTTTACACTGCCCCTTTAAAACAACCAGCCAGGGCTGGGACGTTCGTGGATTTCATCACGCTAGCCGTAATTAATCCGTTGGCACGTAAACCAAATTCCGGGCCCCACATCCAAATGCAGTGCCTGATTTGCGGACAGCAGCCGTCAAATTGTAAACGTGGCTAATCTTTTCACAAGTAAAGATTGTTTACAGTGACACAGGGTGGAGATGTTAGGAATTACGTGCATGGCAATTCCGCACGCATAACGAAATGATGAGAATAACGCTGTCAGCGGTACGCAAGTGATTCCTGGTTTCTGACCTCACGGACATCATTGAAAATATTTGTGTCTCTTTCCCATGATATCCTTTGAGCGAACGTACTTTTTGGGGATCGCGCGTTAACTCGTAATTTCCCATTTCAATCAATGCTACCCTGCCAAATTTATTTGGGTTTGCCTGAAGCTATTCAACGGTTCTCAGATTATATTTTTTGTGATAGGTATATGTCACGAAGAGCAGAATGATGTTTCTTGCCGTGAACGCTCCCGGGTTGCATATTTACCCCAAAAAAACCAAAGGGTTTGTGGTGCTGCCGTGTTCGCTGCCTCCAAGACAATTGTTTCTGATAATTTTTCTGATTCCAGCAGATTTCGCGGTAACCACCATGTGTCGTTTTCATCTGGCTCCCTTTATCATATAACTGATCAGGTGTGAGCTATCAACGGCACTGTTACCGGATTGCCAGGAAAGAGCACGATTTGATAGAGCCGCGGACAGTAGCGTTGACCGCATGCCTGGACAGGGGTTGCCACAGGAAGTCGTAAACAAGTAAGAAGGGAGAAGCATGGTAAGTTCGTACTTGAAAAAGTTGATAGTAACCTCGACTGCACAGCAGCTTTGATGAGCTTGTGTGGCCAATTAGGAAAGGAAGACGACGGCAATGCCAGATGTGCTTTGTGAAGGCAGAGGTAGGTTGGATAGTGGAGGGGCGAGTGGTGAAGCATATGCCAACCGTCCGATGGCCAATTCCCTAGACAGACGCACAACGCTGCCAGATGCACGTCTACCAAACAAGGATCGTGTGGAGTTTCTTCTTTCGCAGGGTTGGGACTGAGGTAATGACATTCACATTCCTTGCTTAAGGTGGCTGTCTTCTTAGCCCGAATTTGCTTTTGTTGCTGGGCTCAAAACGATCCTGACAGAATCTTTTTTCTAACGGAGGAGTGGCTTAATTCATACAGTTGCCTTCCATGGATTCTCCGCCCGTCCTTAAGTTTCTGCTCTGTGTATTTCCTCGCAAATTTTGGGGGTGGTGTTTCCTACGTTTGGGGAAGCTGAAGTAAATATTCTGCGATCATTTGGGGTTTTTGCATGTACGGAATAAAACAATTAATGCGGGGGGTAAGCAAACACACGGAGGATAGCGGCTAATGCCCCAGAGCATAGTCCTGTACTTAAAACTTCGTCATCTTCAACGCCGTACATTTCTTTCACTAAGGCGTTTCACTTGAAAACTGCTAACATGGACTGGTTTGTGGCGCAGCCGAATCAGGTGTTCTGTGTGGTGTAAATACATTTTATGAAAATGGACTGGGTACGCAGGGAAAAGAATTTACCAGATTCGGGTGAGCAGGTGAATGAGGATCAAGATGGGTAGGTGGGAAGTGTAAAAGACGCCTCGATTGTCCTTGGTTGAAATGGCCGCGAAGAGAGAAACTACTTCCGGTAATACCTGGCATAGAGGCAAGATCCCTTTTTGTCAGAGTAAGTTAACGGTTGAGGAAAGTGGGAGTAAAGGATTCTAGGGTGAAAAACAAATGTAAACGAAAATCTGTCGCTGTAATACCTGCCACAGAATCCAGCATGCTCCTTTCATCACGGACCATAACACTGTGTTCTTGGCTTCTTTCCAAGGTTTAGAGACTTTACTATGGCAGTTACTAAATTCCCAAGCGAACTTTTTACATTCGAGTCTCTGAGCGATAATGGTCCTACACATAGATAAGAATTGGTACAGTCAGCAGTCTACGGGTTTTGTTTTTGAAGGCGATGATGGTCGATAATAGGAGGCGCTACTTTTGGGACAGGGAATTCCAAAAGGAAGAAAATTTATCGATGAAAAGGTTTGCTCTGGTGCCTGTTATTGCTACATCAGTTGTGACAACTAGTTTAATGTATCAAATGAAGTAGGGAGCTTGGATTCTTAGCTGAAGGATTGAAAAGCATTATTACCGTTGATAAGAATATTGGAGAATATCAAGTTTACCTTTGCACGCCAAAACCACATAAGTTCGGGGTTCAACATTGTACTTCGTTCCTTATAACAAGGTTTGACAAAATGCCTACTAATCGCTTCGTAGATGCTTGCTAAATATTTTCCTTTGAAAGCCTATAACGCTGTCTGAAGATGGGAACAATGATGGGAATGGGTCTGAGGTGTATTTTAAGAAGGTTCAGTTTGCTCTCTTTAAGCTTGGGGGTTCTGTGCTGCAACTCAACTATTTTTTGACTCTTGCAACTTAAGTAATTGTGTGTTCCGAAAGATTGAAGCTTTCTGAGCAGCGTGTTCTCAAGTCTCGAACCCTGTTCCTAATGGGGATGATTTGGCATTAAACGTTACGCTTTCTTGAGGCAAAGTTGCACCCATACCACAGGAAGCAAAGTTTTCCCACTGCGAACTTTATTGTGCATTAGTTGTCACAGTTGTTGAGGGATATCAGATTTTGGGTTATTTCGGTGACAATAGAGCCTAGGGAATCGGGCTGAAGAGTGCAAAGTATTTTGACGTCCTCGGCGAATAGGAACGGAACACCGTTTCTGACAGCGTTAAAGACACCATCTCAGTGCAAAAGAAACAGCAGAGGGTCTAGTGCACAGCCTTGGACTGCACCAGTAGCCACCGGCCTGGGTTGGGAAGTGAAAACATTTGCCTGCACCATTTGATTTCTGGATGAACGATAAGACGTAAACCGTGAGAATAAAGGGTCGGTGATACCATGAGACTTGATTTTGTTTGCCAGCCTGCGGTGGGCTACTCTACCAAAGGCTTTTGTCGTATCCAGGTAAACTGTCGTCGACTTTCCGGCATTAGCAGTCGTTAAGATTGTATTTAAGCCGTTAGAAATACACATAGTGCAAGGTTCTTTTTCGAGAAAGTCGTGTTGAACAGCGCTGACAAGTTTAAGTCTTTCATATATGCCATAAGCTGTTATTTAATCAAGCGCTATGTGGTTCCTGAGGCAATGGGGCATGTTTCATTGGTCTATAATTGGCTGGGTCAAGTCCCGTGCCTTTTTGTATGCGGAAATTATGATAGACATTTTCCATTGAGAGGGAAAAACACCGCATTGGAGAGAGAAGTTGAACGTGTTTGCCGCCGGTATTGAAATATCTCCCCCACCAAGCGCGGAGATAGCTGGACTTAATGAGTCTGGCCCAGGGTAGCTGACTTTAGTCTTCCCCAGCAACGGAGTTATCCGCTTCGGCATGAAGCAAGTTGCTGAAAATGTTTTCGAGGTCAGGCATGGTGGATACAAAGTTGGAAGACTACCGTCAAATATTATGAACGAGGCAGGGAATCTGACGAAAGCTACAGTGATTTTTTGAGTGTTGTCGAGATAATTGCTATTATAGGTGAGGTGATTGCTAGGTGTATCCGAGAGCCTGGCTTGGTTGACTCCTGATTTAACTATTTGTGCCAGAGCTGCTTGTGGTTTTGGCTGGCTGAGAGCACGTAGTTCTTACATTTTACCACGGGGGTCTATTAACGTTTCTTATTGCCTTGGCAGGCGACTGAGTCGCAAAAACCAACAATTCCCTGGTTCTATGAAAGATTTTCTTAAATTTGACGACTTTGCTGCTCGCTCCTTCATGGTCGTTCCCTTTAATGGGCATCGAGTGGGCCTGCACCGGCGTGATACTGCCAGGACATTCCTGCAGGAAGCTCCTCAGTTGCCATTTGCGCCTCTCCTGATAGAAAGAGCGGAATCAACAGGCGCACCCAGTTTGCTCTAAAGCAGTGCCTGGAGATCGGAGATAGGATGGTATTGCGGAAAGACAGCATGAATGTGCAGCTGACGGGCAGGTGATTGCATCCAGCGAAACTATTCTCAGACGTGCATTAACCCAATCGTAAAGAGTAGGTCTGGGATATTTCGGTTTCTTGATGGGTCGACAGCGTGATGTAGCCGTCCGCCTAACTGGATGTTAGTAAAAAAAGGGAGCTAGCAGTTAGAAGCAGTAAAGATTGACCAGCAAATGCCTGGAGCGTTGAAATCTTCTGCCCCTAGTTTGGGGCCTTTTAAGGTAGAGGAGTGGTTAAATGTGTTATTTAGGGGTAGAAAATCGTCCCCGCAGAGGCTTGGTGAGGAGTATACGCATGCAATTAGGAGGTTTTCTTTGTCAATGTCATCCCTGAACCGTATGGCGCCTTGGAAGCAATTTAACTGAGGGTTCTGGTGCAATGACGCTGATACTGAATTGCGGACATACAAGAGGCAGCCGCCTCCATAATGAGATGGCCGACTTTTTCGGATGATTAATGTCCAGGAATGACGACTGCATCGTCTGGAGTGCCATCACTGAGCCACATCTCGGCGATTAGCAGGAAGTCGTAATTTGAGTAAGGTGCTTACAGACAAAGAGAATGCATTCTCCCCAATACATAACGAGCTTTCAGCAAAAGCAGCGACAACTGGGGTGGTCATTTTATCATCAACCAATTTTTAAACTAGTTCTGCTTCCCATTCGTGACACCTATATTTGAGGGGTTGTTGCATCGTTTGAGCTATGGTGTGCCCATTCAGTGCCGAATGACGGTGCGTCGGTGACCAGTGAATACATTCAGCCACGGATGATGCTGCCGTCATGGGCAACAGTGAAGGCAATATTTCTCTTGATTGACCGGCACATGCAGGGTTGTAAAATGCAACGGTGCTGATGTTTATACAATTTGGTCTTCGCTGCGATTGTGACAGGAATTTTTGATGAGGGATATACCGTCAGGACGGTGGTTCTCAAGAGAAAAAGGTTTGCATGCGGAAAACCGCCGTTACTGTGCGTGAAGCAGTCTGTGAGGGGTTTGTTGGGCCTGGAGGCGGATGGCAATGTTTGGGGATAGGGTTTGTATAAGCAGTGAGAGCCAAGAGATTGTTTGTGAGCCGAGTTTGGAGGGAGACCCATGAGGAGTGGTGGCATAATAGCCGCAGGAGCTGGGTGATGTGTTCCAGAGTAGGAAACAACTGGCTCTGTTCCACTTGCCTTGCAACGGCTAATGAATGGAAATGACTGGTCCGCGTAGTTATTGAGAATAATTGTATAGCAGTGCAGGGCAGGAAGTAAGAAGAATCGAGGTGGGTCGCAAAAATCCGGTGGTTGCAGGGCTAGTAGAATACCCCAAATTAGGAAATACGAAGCAGGAAGGCATCTGAAGATGGGGCGTGAGGTCGTTGGGTCTGAACTATAGGTTGGTGGTTAGTGTTCTAATAGGAGTTCAAGCCAACCGGGGGGAGGTAGGTGCACAGCTATTGGGTAGTAAGACACCTTGCTGACGAACATCAGTTTTCGTGGGATTAGGATTGGGTTTGCGGGGTCCGGTAGTGGTTTTACTCCCTGAGAGTGAGTTTGAGGTGAGCGATGTTCTTGAAGGCCTCATGGGGGTCGTCATTTCAGTATTTGGGAAGTGGCTCGGGGTTGGCTGTGGAGAAAAATACTAGAATGAATTACGTAGGAACATCCGTTCCGGGGCGGTACAGAGGAAAATCGGGGTTGGACAGGCGTGGTAGGTTCGGATTCTAAGGGGTTTAATGGGCTGAACCAGTTCGTCTTTTAGTGAACGGGAATTTTGCCCTTAGACTTTGAGACTATGATCGGTGGTAGCCCATGAGAAGGCTGTCGGAGTGGCCATTTCGAGTAGTCGGCTGACATACCGGGGCTAATCTTGGGAAAACTGATTAAGTCGCCAGGTTTCGGCTTGAAGGTATGTTGAAGGGTCTCTTACTTGGGGGTTGGGTGGGCGAGTATGAAATGGTCAAATCCAGGTCCACCGCAAATCTGCTGTACGGAGTTCTCATGCAGAGTTGTCTCTGAATCCCTTATGGAATCCGAGGTTGGGGGAGTAAGAAGGTTTTCGGTCTGTAGACATGCGGATGCATAGGATTTAAGTCCGATCCTCAAAATGCCTCCGGTTGCAGGGGCGTTTTGTTGGTGAATATTTTGCTTTTAGTAAGTGGCATGATTCTGCCAAAAATCTGACTAGTGCGCATAAATTCTTTAGCCTTAGGTTTATCCATAAATTGGAAAACTAAAGGGCGATATTAGCGTTGCATCCTTTTCCTTAATCTATCGCAGGTGCACTTGTGATTGACCACGGTTAAGATTTCGTGACTATACCATTTCTAAGGGCAGGCGACCTGAAACATTAAACACGACAGGGCTTTTATTTGCTGCTGCCTTTTTTCAAACTTCGGTGGTGACTGCTTCCAAAGGTGACATGAAGCTTTGAGAGGTAGAGTATCTCAGAGGTTTCATGACCCTGATCACCGGGGATAGACGCAAAAGCATCTTTCAATGACTGGAATTTCCTCTGTAAGTTATTTATCATCTGCTCAAAGTCGCCATTTTTATGCATCATCTGTTTTAGGTCTAAAAGGGGTGCTTTCCTCTGGGAGTGACATGTTATTACCGTTTGTTTTTGAGTGCCGGGTGGTCCGATTTATTGCATGAACTACGGGACGACTGGCAACGGATTCACAGAAATCCTTATTTGAAGAAACATTTGATAAAGCTACAGGAGGTACCAGAGATAGGGCAGAGACTCAACTCGCAGTTGGGATATAATTCCCATGTGGGGGCGGTGATTGGCCTCACGAGGTACCAGGCTGGATCTAATAGCACAGTAAGTATGACCAGTAATTCAAAGGATTTTTATCATACTCCAGTAACTTAGTTTGCTCAGCCCGAGTCGTTTCCCTGGCTACTTTCGAGCTACCACATGTCTTATATTTAACCAGTAGTGGGCACTACAAAGCTAAAATCGGACGCCGTGACTTCTGATATTGCTTATTTCATGTGATAAGAAATTCTGGAGAATATTTGAAGGTAATAATCTCACATAAGGACTAAGAAAATGGGCCTGAATATAAGCTATCAGGCCGAGGATACCGGGTTATCATGGAGTACCTTAAGACAGGACGGTCTTCCTTAATTGAACCACGATATTGGTGCAAAAACGAAACGGTCTAAGTCTTACGATTCAAATAAGCTGCAAGATGGTGCCTGAAGAAATAGAAACGTGTGTAATAGAGAAATAAGTAGACAGGCCAAAGGACATGTTTACTCCTAAAAACGAGTAACTGGAAAAATAAAATTCAGATTTTGCGGTGTAATGATGCCTAAATTTAGTCCGGGTCAGAGCTGGAAATCTCACAATCTAAGCATGGACAAAAGACTGCAAAGTGGTTAAGCCTAGAACAGGTCAAAATTTTACATCCAGAAAAATTCGCCCAATTTTTCAGACTAAGAAGTTTTCGCTTTTGATAACATGCTGCAATAACAATATGATAAATCAAAAAGGAACCAAGATGTCAACTCATACAGGATGCGGGGGCCCTTGGGACTGAATAAAAATATCATTTGATCTAAGAGGCATGCACCGCTGAGATTACTCTGAAATAACGAAATATGGTAGAAAGTGGTTTCAGATTCATTACGAAAAGTGTGTATCCCGAAATGGCGTCGGTCTCTTTTGATCGAACTAAATGAATCATTCCTAGACTTTTCGACAATGGCAGGATTGAGATGGATTGCAATGCCACTAGAAGCCCGTCTTCCTGGTTTCTCACGGAGATGTCCACCGTGCAGCATCACCACCAAACTCCCCACACATTATCCCACTGCCAACTTCTACCCCAATCAGCTGATCTGTTTGCATCATGTCCAAAGCTGTCGCAGTGCTTAGGCTGCAAGTAGAGAAATCGCCCATCAGTAGGGGTCGATCGCGGTTCTCCGGGGGCCGAGGCTGGCTGAATGCAGCATCATGTGATGCAGTTCAACAAGTTGTTAAGCGCCTGCCTGGTAACCCATTAGCCAAGGCATTTGGCTCAAAATCGTCCGTTCGGGCTTTACGTTCCAGTTAGTGCATGGTGAACCTGCACTGTTAGTGATTCACAACGAGAATAAAAAGCTGCATAATTCTTCAACCGTTTCTCAGTGGTGGATAAAACGCTGATGTTACACGGTGAATAATTTCATGCAAATTCTTAGACATCGGTTTTCTCCATTTTTGCTCTTCATTTCTCGCCATCTTCCAAGGTCTCTGGGAGGCAGCAAGCCTTGTGTTTCCTCTTTATCTGCTTTGTCGCGCCTCTTCTTGCAGTCAACAGTCGTTGTCCTATCATAGAATAATTCCTGCTCGTTGTGTAAATATTTCGAATTGGACATCCGTGGTTCGCAGATCCGTCATTAGGTTGCCGTGCCGATTTACAGGAGCTTGTTATTTTACAGTTGTGGTCTCGTAGTATTCAGTCCCTGTTTCTTCATCTAGCCGCTGACTGTCGGTTACCCAGAATACCAGATTAAGGGACATCAATTCGTTTCCCAATGTGGCACTTCGTATTTTGCAATGAAAGCCATGAGAAACTGCCTGTCGTGCCACGGCTGTGCCGCTCTTTATCCAATATCTTTTCCGCACTTTTTGTTGAGCGGCTTTCACCGGCGCTTCTTTCTCTAATGTGGCATTTCCCGGCTGTGAGGTTGGTATTATGCCGTCTACTATTCATTATGATTAGATTTTTAACTTCAAACTTTACTCTGGCGTTTTCTAATCGATTCCCGACGCAGAGCAGTTCTTCGCTCAACACAAGATTTGGTTTCTGCAAGCGAAAACCTTCAGCGCAAGTCGACATTATCCTGCTACGGGGTTTCATCAGCGATGAAAAACGCACCGGCTTACAAACCGTATCAAGTCCCTTTTGGGTTGCCAAATTTTTGCCTTGGTTATATCCTCGGCTTTTCGACAATGGAAGCAACTTTTCTGCCCGTTCGCGACGCAGATTTAACATGGCTGCTCTTTGTAAGAGACCGCTGTCTATCTGCGTCAACGACAGAACATCTTCAGATCCATCATCTTCCGTGCGATTAAACGGTGTGATCGGGTTCGGACGTGGGGTTCGGGAACTTTCGACAACTGGTTCGCTTTCGTTCTTTCTTGGTCCACTCCGCAATATCACTAAGTGGAATACAAACCTTGCTATCAAATCATCCCCGGGACAACCTGACCAATCAGATGGGCATCGGAGTTCGTTCAACGGGGCTTCAAGTTTCACAGCTTGTTGATCAGAAGTATATGCCCGAGTTCAAAGTTCTCGTCCACCACTTCGGCCCTCGGAATGATGAGCCAACTCTTCTTGCTGACTTGTAAAAGGCCCGACCCGCCTGTCCAAATGGATAATTTATCCTGTCTTCAAACACCAGAAGCGTGATTTCAAACACATGCTACGCAGATCCGTTGATTTCTTTTGGCCGACTGGCAGGTAATCGGCAGCCAATTAACCGCCAATTTATCAACTCCAGTGTCCGTACAGTTACTAAAATGAAATGCGATAGAATTGTCCACCCATACTAAGGTTTCGGGTATAGCTAGCCACAAGATTTGTTCAGCACCTCCACTGCTACCATCGCCAGCACTGCAACCCGCAGCTCCAGCCTCGTTACGGAAACGGCCTCCAGAGGGCCAAACCTTCACATGGCCAAAAGCAGGCTATTTTTGGAGGTAACCCTTCGTCTCGATCCAAGAGCCACATGCCGCTGCGCCATCACCTGATTGCGATACGTTGTAAAACCCACGCATATACGAATTCCATGGTTGATTTCTTCATGGTAGCATCCGTGAACTTTCATCCTTTCACGTGTGCCAGGCCCTTCCAACCATTTGATCAAACGCTTTCAACTTATGCAGCCCACCTGTTCTTTGCACGCTGTGCCTTTCCTGTGCAATTAAAGTGCAGCCATCTTGCACGGTAAAAACCATGATGAAAGCAATCCAAGCTGATCGTGCAACATGGCTACTGACGATGGAATCCTTATTCCTTTTACGAGTGCACTTGGAAAGTTTAATTTGAGAAGGGGTTCGCCGTAATCTGCATTCCGTTGGAAACCAAGCGCATTTTTGCTACTAACATGCCCCTACGAGTTTCTCCAGCCCTTTTGGCTCTTTCCGATACATCCTGCAGAGACAATTTCGAGTTAGACATCTATTTGTTGCCTGAAACTCACCCAGCTCAAAAACATTTCCTGTACCGTCCACGCGGCAAATCGCTGATTCTAAGTCGTCGAAGGAAGCCGGGTGACCCATATAGGAATTTCTTTCTGAGCTGTTCGATGGAATAGTTTTCAGTGCAGACGGTTGAAGCTTAAAACTATTTTTAGTAGCAAAATCAGCAAGAAACAGAGACGATAATTCTCCACAGGGTCAGTCGACGTTGTTCAGGATTTTCGTTTATATTTCGGTCAGGCCACAGAAATAAAAGGGGCCCGTCTCTGCCTCCCCCAAGAAATTTTATGTAAAAATACAACCTGAGTGTCCGCAGACGAAATTTGCACAACGGTTTAACCAGAGAAATAAGGGAACTGGGACTTTGCGAAAAGCATTCGTTAGGTGCTAATTGGCCGTATCTACCCCACAGCTAAGCACGACACAAACCACTACTGATTCTTTGGATTTCAAAATTTGTTGTTGCGGAAGGCACTGAAAGCATTCGTCAATCAGCCCTTCCGGCTTCATTCTCTCTGTGTATGGACCTCTAGATTCCATGACACTGACTTGACATAAACTTCTGTTGGGTGCCCCTTACGGCCAGCTCCACAACTAACCGGGTCGCTTCATCACTATAGCTTTATTGTCTGATAGTCTAAGTAGCCATTTTTCAAGGATATGGGCACTAAAAGCGAAACAATCGTAAACAGTCTTGCTTTACATTACCGTCACAGCCGGCTGATTCTCCCGGGACATCTTTTCCAGGACGATGACCAAATGCAAAAAATTCACTGTTGAGAAGCCTCCCCAATTCATTTCAATTTTGTCCTCCTTCGATTCCACAAACTCTTCAAAAGCAGTTAGGTTTTCACTTTGCTCCAAAAGTCCGAAAAGTACGCGGCCAAAACCTGTTCTTGCTAACGAGTTGGTCCAAAAACCCATGTGCTTGGAGTACGTCGAACCTATGAGTACATCCACTGGCGCCCCTGGCACCTACCAAAACTTGTATCCGTATAGTGAGACCATCTCTGAAAAACGTCCCCGACTCTGTCTGATTGCCAGACAGATAATTTATCAGGAATATCCGCTGTCTCGCAGGCTTCAATCTACTGATGTTGTAGGCTTACTATCGCCAAATTGTTCTTCCTAACTTCGTTGACCATAGCATTAATAAGCATCGTTTGTATGCAATGTATGCCAAACTGTCTGTTAAGGTCGTCTGTGATCAGGGTCACATCCGCTCCGTCATCCCGGGGATTGGGAACACCTACGGCTCCTTTTGGAACCAGTGCGTCTCTCGGTAGGACCTAAAGTTGCGCGGCCTCAACGTGCTGCTGAGACACTTTAAGGATATCCTTTTGTCTCTCCGTGGTAGCTGTTTTCCTCTCCCATTTCACAGCAACAGATGGAGAGTGTTTACATCAATTGACTTGCAGTGCGCGACTCATAGTCAGCCCCGGAATGCTTCGGCGATGGATTATCTAGCTCTGATTTAACGCCCGAAAACGCGTGTTTAGCCTATCTTGTCGCAGGTTATGTTCATGAGAGCACAGACACTGCATCTTTATGACTAAGGTTTCTTTTTACGATTTCCACTGGGCTATCCTTGTGTGAATTTGACCTTCCCTTGCGCTTGACCCTCAAACGTCGAGAAATATACCCATTATTATTAATATTATTATAATTGCATCCGACCCTTGTACATTTCGTTCCCATTCGACAAACCATGGCAATACCTACTTTGTTCAAACAGACAAACTAAACACCGCTCTCTTTCGCCGTATGTCAGTGGGCTCGAAATTTCACCACCTGGAGTTTTCCGCATTCAAACAACACATGTATTCCCCGAAAAACCAGTAAGTAAATGTCTACCCTCTCCCTTGGAGATATTTTTTACCCACCCATGTCTTCCGTCAACCTGATTGAGAAACCCGTAAACAGGGTATTCTTATTTGCTACCGCCACTATTCTGCCGCCCTCACAATCTGATCAGTGCGGTTGTTGACAATACCTCTGAGATTCAGCCAAATCCGTTGTTTCCTCATATGGTTTTTTCTGCTCCCTCAAAGCTCATTCTGCTTCCTCTTCCCAAGATCTCCGCAGGTCTTCCAGTAGGAGCAAACTACTGATTTCAGGGTGTGCCCAGCGTTAGCGTTAGATAGACACCGCAAATGACTAAATGCTGTTGTGCATTATCGCATTTTGTTACTGAATTTGGCAGCAACAGGCCACCTTGTGAGCATTTTACACCGGAGAGGAAGCCATCAGTTAAATGTCTAGATGTTGCAGTTGGAAGCCCAAATAAATTTTACAGCACCAGGCGTGCAGCAATAGCGTCCGCGTTATGGTCTAACAATATGCATCCTTCTGTCACTTTCTTCGCCTTGTAGTTTAAACAACATATCACGTAAGGGAAACGTTGCCACGAGTGGTTCGCTGTTGACTCTACCAATTTCTTATACTGTCCAACACATTTTCAGTATTTTTCCCGTTGTTCTTCAAAGCCTCAAAAAAGTCAAAAGGCTTTCAAAAGAAAACGTTTGCGAGATTGACGAGGCAGGATTCTAATGACATTTACAAGCATAGTTCTCTCAAATTTGACCAATTTTCCAGTTGGCCAGCTTCTGTATTCTGAGCAACAAGGGGACCGGCTTTGACACAAGCAAATCATATTTCCTGCTCTCAGCTAATTATTCCTAATTTGTTGATGTGACTGTCCATAAAGTGCGTACTTCTGGAACCAGCATGGGCGACTGCAACGACCGAAATAACAAATACAACTTACAGCGAGAAACCCTGACCGAAAACAGAACTCCTCTATTATCAAATTAATTTCTGTTCAATTTCCAGAGGTTTTGTCACACTTTCTGGCATTTCGACGGTTTTCCCGCCCAAAATGACCAACTTTATTATTAAACCATCATAAAACGAACTTTACTTTACATGCCGTTGCTACTTCCCCCTCTGACAGCCGTCTAATCACCCAGAGATGGGTTCGATAACAATAATGACAGTAAGGCGCTGCCGAATTTATGCGAATACCGAACCGAAGCAAAAATAATTCGCGGGTTTCTGTGACAATAAAGTAAGCCTAATTTAAATTGCATAGTTAATACGATCCCTAAATGTGACCAATACAATAGTAAAACAGAAGCGCATGGTCTAAATATATTGAACATAAATAAGCAACCACGTCAAGACCCATGCCAAAAACAAGGCTATGCCTTCCAAAAAGGATAGCATAAGCAAACTAAGCGACGAAAACTGTGACTGAATGGGACATACAAATGATTGAATGTTAACTGATTGAAGTCTTCAAGCGGACTTAGTGGATAAATGTGGATTTTCAAAACGGTTCCTCACGCCGGAGTCATCATAAATGCCAGCGCCACTTTCTGAAAAGCCACGGGTTGTTTAGGCCAGCCGGTGTTTCCGGGTTAGTTTCTCCAGAGCGCCGCCAAGGTCGAGAGTGGTGCCGGTCTGCTAGTTTTCTTACTTCGGTAGGGAGTCCCCAAGCTGATCTTGCGCCACGAAGATTCTCCGCATAGTAGAGAGCTTGATTCGGCTATATTATAATGGACGAATAACTCACGCGAACTTTATGGAATTCGCAATTTGCCAAAATATCCTAGTCTCTAAAACGTCAAGCTGCGCGGGACAGTCGACCTGTTACTGTCGTTTTCTGAGGAGGTATGGAGACTCATTAGCGAACCGGATGGGGTTTCCGGCCGTGTTTTCCTGTGACCCTAGTAGCGTGAAAAGGAAGAAGATTGACCTTGACACGATGTAACCAATGCGGGTCAAGGTGAAGCAGGCCGCATCGTTCTATATAGCTTTGGCTTGATGATGGACCGAGCAGTTTCGTTGTGAATGCCGTTTTGCTCCTCTGCTACAAAGATACCAACTCTGGCCATGTTCGATAAAATTATCGGGCAAAACTCCAGTTGTGGTTTGCAAGAATTCCCCTGGCTCGACTATCGATCAGAGCAAAATTTGTCACAGTTGATTACTCCAAACTGTGAAAGAAACTCCCTAGTGCCCTGCGATCGTGTCCAAATTTAGCCAAGTTCAAAGCTCAGTTGGCAAAGTTGCTGGATGTCTCGCTCTTACTTAACTTGACACGAGCTGACATTGAACTAGACGAGGCTTACGAACAAGGGTTAGAATTCTAGTTCATGACCGAGTCTTTGCTGAGATCATCATCTGGGATTCCGCTTCACTTCTCACTTCCTCAATTTCTCGCACGTCCACGCTAATGCACTTTTAAACCTCCCTTGTAGTGATGCACCCTCTTCTACAGTGGCTCAGACAAATAACTCTTGAGCTTCCCCCAACGTGGGCTGAAGAAACTATTAACATACCTGTTCACGGATCCAGGCTCTCATCACATTCCGTGATTTTAACCACCTTCAGCCTGCGCACCCCTTGCTCCTCATGTTATCTTGTCCTCTTTGTTGGCTTGGCGATGCTGAATAGGTCGTTCTTGGTAGCCCTAAACCTGCAACTACACCAAAAACTTCTACCATTGCTCAATTATGGTCATCACATTTTATGGAACAGATGTTTTATGTTGTGGGTATGTTGTCGCGATCCAATAATTACTATAACCCTAAGCTGGCACCCAAGTCAGACTGCTTCCCTCTATTGCGTTTCAGACCCCGCACCCGAAGTAGACGCGCTGCTGCCGCTTCCGTTCTCGTAATGGCGATTCCAAATCTGCTATCCTATCAATCCTGTTAGGAACCTGCTAGCTAGAATCGGTGCTCCGGTTCTGGCCCGGTCAACCGAAACCGCGCCGATTATTGCACTGGTTATATCTACTCGCATCTTTGCGATTGGACAAAACCGCGATTACCACTGTCTCCGGAACGGCTCGGCATCCTAAATCCCCGCCGTTAACTAATGGATAAGAGCATAAGCTGCGAAAATAAAGATGACAGCATAGAGGACATTTTTGGCTGGTGCATTTAAGAAATGTTCTTGCACGAACTTCTTAACTGACGCACCTCCCAGTACAGTTTACCGCCATCCGCATGTTACCACCATCACTATCCTTGAGAGTTCCATATCCGAAGCTTCGTAAATTTTGTTTAGATAGTTTGAGACAATCTTCACAGCCTTTCTCCGCATTCGTCATTTTTCTACCGCCTACTGTTTTTAAACACGTGTCTTATCCACTTTGCCTGACGTTCCGCCTCGTTTGCACCACTTTCACTCAACTACCGTATTACCGTTGCTTGTCAACGCCTCGGCCCAACGTTCCAGCCCATTACGTATCGCTGTGGACTGTGACCCGGCCATATACAACATCCGCTGTTGAGTTGCGGCCATGTATTTGCAAGCAATGCACACATTAGTGCACTTACAAACGAAGTGACTCGTAGTCCGCCGCTCGCATGCAGTCCCAGGAAACCTTGTTTGGTCTTGAAAAAATAGTTTTCCAACTTTTCGCCTTTCACTGGTGTATTTTTACATTCCTCATTGCCTTCCAGCATCTCATCGCACTTTTCGGTGTGCCTCCAAAATTCAAGATTGCTCCCAGCTTAACCTTTTGATTTCTATAATTCGCATTTCATGAGCATCATCCTTGTGAAAATTTGATTGTGCTTAGCGCGTTCTTTTCAAACGAAAAAATATGCATTAATTACAATATTCGAGGATGCAGCATCAGCTTACACCACAGGCAGAATGTTCTAACGACTGAGGACGTTATCCTGTTTGGTTTGCCGTTTGGCAATCTTTTACTAGTCAGACTAATGAGCAAGGAACATGCAAGTCTGGACCTTCGCACAGTGTGATTAGTTTTGGCAGACCGTTATAAGAGCTAACCGGAGACATGAAACTTATATGCAAAACAGCGGATTTTAGAGGCATTAGAATTTCATCGTTCATTCCCTGCACACACCATCGTCATGATTCAATATCGTGATACTGCCATGGTTTGGGGTATAAGAAAAAGTTAGCTCAAAAAATATAGATTATGTTAGTCGTCAGCCAATAAGTGAAGAGTGGTTTTTTTTTTGCGGCCGGTGCTTTCCGAAAAACTTTTTCCACAGGAAATAGTAAGCCTGGACTGTTGCGTTGGAGGTACATTAGCGTGGTATTATGGCTATTCTCCGGCCAATCTTAGTTGATATGCTATCCCTTCGGCCAAGCCCATCCATAGTCACTTTCGTGATACACAGGTCTCGTATCCTTTGTTCGCGGGTGCTACCATGGTTCTGTATCGTCAAATTTCCCCTGCTCTTTCCAAATGTCTTTCTCTCAAACACAGACAAAAGGGAAACCAAATTGAAAATGTTTGTGATTGCATCTGATATGAACTGACATCAAACCGCATCCCACAGGAAAATAACTGAGTAACATTCCATTATATGTATTTGTGTCCGGGTAATTGAGACTAGCTAAAAGACGTTGTGCTCCTTCGCGTAAATGTCACGTTGTTGGTAGCAATCGCTATATCACTGACTTGTCATTTATTTTCCGGTTGCGAAACTGTCTTTTTCTCACGCCGCCTACTAATATCTTATCTATGCCTGAGATTCATGAAATGTTGTCAAATGCTGCAAACAAGAATAGTTGGATGGAATCAAGGAAACTGCTTTCCCATCAATCACCGGGCTTCCTTGGCCCACGGACTGTTTCCAAATTTCGCGCATTATCACTTGCAGTGCCGTTCAGTAATACTTACACAACCCGCTACTAGAGTGTGTCCGGATAGAACGCTCCAAAGTCGCGCTGACTTTGCTTTATTGCCACGTCGGGTACGGTCGCTTATTCACCCCACATTCGGAAAATCGCAACACTTAGGGGTTGAACTTTCCGGGACACATCTTCGGTTCATTCGTTGGGCTGCGGTTATGCGTAGAGGTGCGCCACAATACATCCATCATACGCGACAGAGTTTTATGACCAAATACTTCCTGTGGTTGGTTTGTCCTGCGATGGAGATGGCGCTAGCGGAATGTTTAAGGTGTTCGTTCTACTCGAACAACAACATGGAGTACCATATGGTTATGGTCAAAGGGCCCCGACGTTTATGTGACTTGTTTTTTCTATTAGGCACCGCGACGTCGATACGGGGGCACTGCATGCTCTTGCAAACTGGGTCAAAGAACGAAAACATAATTATTCATGTTCAGGCTACACGATCTTGCTTGTCACGGACTGGGTTACCGGTTGCCAGAATTCCGGGGTCTGGGATAAAAATGAAGAAACGGG
>LUCM01007780.1:0-17222 GCA_008360955.1 Fasciolopsis buskii | reverse complement strand
TTTTGCAGCATCAGCTTACATCCTACAGGGCAGAATGTTCTAACGATGAGGACGTTAGTCCTGTTTGTGTTTGCCGTTTGGCAAATTGCTTACTAGTCAGACTTGAATGAGCAAGAGCATTGCAAGTCTGGACCTTTCGCACAGTGAGTGGTTAGTTTTGGCAGACCGTTTATAAGGAGCCTACCCGGGGGAGCATGAAACTTATATGCAAGAACAGCGATTTTAGAGGCATAGAATTTCATCGTTCATTGCCCACACCACTCGTCTAGTGATTTCAAATCATTCGTGATACTGGCCATGGTTTGGGGTAAGGAAGTTAGCTCAAAAAAATAGATTATGTTGAGGTCGTCAGCCAATAAGTGAGGTGTGCCGTGGCTTATCGCCCGAAAGATAACGTTTTTTCCAGCAGGAATAGTAAGGGACCGAGGACATTAGCTTGTATTCACTCTCCGCCAGTCTTTTCAGGTTGGATAGCCAGCCCTCGGCCAGCCTCATCCACTAGCACTCTTGTGATAATCAGTTCTCTAGTCCCTTTGTTCGCGTGCACCATTTCGTACCCAATTCCCCTTGCTCTTTCCCAAATTTCTTTTCTCCAAACACACACAAAAAGAACTCAAATGAAATATTTTTACTTGCATCTGATATGAACTGACATTCAAAATGCATCTCCACATCTGAAAATAGCTGGAGAACATTTCCCATGAAATTATGTTGTGTTCCGTAAAACTTAGCAACAGACCGGTGCTCCTCGCAACTGTTCACTGCACGAATCCGCTAGACACTACCTCATTTGATTCCGGTTCCAATTCTTCTTTTCCCGCCCCACCTCCATCACTGAACCTAGCTGAGATTCATGAAATCCAAATTGCTCAAAACAAAATTCGTGGATGAGTCATAGGATAACACTGTTTTTATCCCATCTCAATCACCGTCTTCCTTGCCCAACGGACTGTGTTTCCAAATTTTCCGCATTATGCACTGCCAGTGTCCGTTCAGTATACTTTTCACCAGACTCTGCACTCCGCGATAAACTGCCTCCAAATTTTCCGTTCCCTGACTTTTTGCTTTTTTTCTTGCCACGCGGTATCCGTTCTGCTTATTCCCGACATTCGGAAAGCGCACCATCTTAGGGGACTTTCCGGTGACGTTCATTTCGGTTCATTTTGGTTTGCTGCGTGTGTATGGCGGTCTACGAGGTGCGCAACAATGACACCAGCATTACGGACGAGAAGTTTTGTTGGACCCAAATACCCCGCATGGAAGTGCGCTACTATTTATGCTCTTACCGAACATATAACCTGGGGTAAGTATTATTGGTTATTGTATAGGCCCCCAACGTTTATGTGTGGGCTTGTTTTTTCCTCTTATGTCGCCATCGTCGCACGTCGTGATTATGCGCACTGCATGCTCTTGGCACTGTCCAAGAAATAGAATATCATAATTATTCATTTCATGCTAACTGATCTTGCTTGTTCACGGACTGGTTAATGGTTGCAGATATTCGGGGTCTGGGATTAATATGAAGAAAGCGGGGGACCATCTTGTGGGCCCGAACCGGAAAGTTACCCAGCACGGATGTATCAACATTAGGGAGACTATGAATGAGTATTACGCCGAGGATTTTGTTTCGTTTAGTGGGGTCTGCAAGATGCTGCGAGCATCCTCCTAAGTGGGTGTCGCTCAAGAGCCGGGAAGGGGCAGTCGTGGTTGATCAGCAGACCACAAGAGCCTTTTGGTCTTTTGCTATAAGTTTCGCTTCCCCATGAATGGATGTAGCGTTCTCGAACGTCTTGATGAGTTGGGGAATCTGAAAGCTGTTTGGTGATAGGGGTAGGTAAATACATTCAAGGTGCACCAGAGATTGATGTACGCGGGTGGAGAGCCACAAAGTGCCAGACAAAGTGCCTAGCACCGGGTATCGGAAGATGGAAACGGAGAATTCACGCGTACCGTAAGCCCAGCAACCACATTTATTCCGGTTATTTCCATGCGTTAGAAAGGATTTGTATCCACCCAGAAATATTGGTGTGTATCCCGTCAACCACGTTTCAAATAACCTACCCTCTCCCTGTGACAGTCTCCACCGCCCCACATCTGCTATCTCGTGCCCGATGACCACTAAAGGGATCTACAAACAGGCGGCGATTGCTCAACACTCCTCAAAAACCGCACCTTCAAGAAATTTGCACAATCGACCTCTCCCGTACTTACGCCGCTCAATTTCCTGTCCAAGCCCTTCGTCCCACAAATTTGTTGCCAGTCTTTCTGAGAACAAATCTACTAATGGCAGTGGTAACCCCACCTTCGCGTATACCAGCTGCGAAAGTAGTAGTCCCTGGGCATCATCTCCATTGGTCGCAACCAATACCGGTAGTTCCAGGTGAAACTCACTCACCTTCGCCCGTCCAATCCCCCCAAACGTGCTCATCTAAATCTACCAACTCTGATTCCCCAAGATAGGAGCACTGACGGTATAACCACGCAGATGACTGCCGTCTCACCGATGTCTTTTCAGGCTAATACCGGCCGCATGGCATATACATCATCCCAGATACGCCCTCAAGCACTTCCTCGGCCTTCTGTCAAACAACAGCGTGGCAACCAGCCTAAATCAACTGAATCCCATAGGAAGCGCATANCAGATATTCGGGGTCTGGGATTAATATGAAGAAAGCGGGGGACCATCTTGTGGGCCCGAACCGGAAAGTTACCCAGCACGGATGTATCAACATTAGGGAGACTATGAATGAGTATTACGCCGAGGATTTTGTTTCGTTTAGTGGGGTCTGCAAGATGCTGCGAGCATCCTCCTAAGTGGGTGTCGCTCAAGAGCCGGGAAGGGGCAGTCGTGGTTGATCAGCAGACCACAAGAGCCTTTTGGTCTTTTGCTATAAGTTTCGCTTCCCCATGAATGGATGTAGCGTTCTCGAACGTCTTGATGAGTTGGGGAATCTGAAAGCTGTTTGGTGATAGGGGTAGGTAAATACATTCAAGGTGCACCAGAGATTGATGTACGCGGGTGGAGAGCCACAAAGTGCCAGACAAAGTGCCTAGCACCGGGTATCGGAAGATGGAAACGGAGAATTCACGCGTACCGTAAGCCCAGCAACCACATTTATTCCGGTTATTTCCATGCGTTAGAAAGGATTTGTATCCACCCAGAAATATTGGTGTGTATCCCGTCAACCACGTTTCAAATAACCTACCCTCTCCCTGTGACAGTCTCCACCGCCCCACATCTGCTATCTCGTGCCCGATGACCACTAAAGGGATCTACAAACAGGCGGCGATTGCTCAACACTCCTCAAAAACCGCACCTTCAAGAAATTTGCACAATCGACCTCTCCCGTACTTACGCCGCTCAATTTCCTGTCCAAGCCCTTCGTCCCACAAATTTGTTGCCAGTCTTTCTGAGAACAAATCTACTAATGGCAGTGGTAACCCCACCTTCGCGTATACCAGCTGCGAAAGTAGTAGTCCCTGGGCATCATCTCCATTGGTCGCAACCAATACCGGTAGTTCCAGGTGAAACTCACTCACCTTCGCCCGTCCAATCCCCCCAAACGTGCTCATCTAAATCTACCAACTCTGATTCCCCAAGATAGGAGCACTGACGGTATAACCACGCAGATGACTGCCGTCTCACCGATGTCTTTTCAGGCTAATACCGGCCGCATGGCATATACCCCATCCCAGATATGCCCTCAAGCACTTCCTCGGCCTTCTGTCAAACAACAGCGTGGCAACCAGCCTAAATCAACTGAATCCCATAGGAAGCGCATATCAGTAACCTATTCAGCTAACCACAAAACCCCGCACTCCATTAACCATCCTGCCAATCCAGTGGATCAACCTGTTTGTACACCTCGACTGTCTGGCACTCTTGGCACACTCAGCTCGATTAAGCCATCTTGGCATGAGATCTGCCAAATCGGAAGGTCCACAAACTTGCGAAGGTCAACTAACCGCCGCTTACAGTCGCGAGTTGAGTGGCCCACTGTACCCATGCCTAGACTCTCCCTCGGTAACAGTTACCACATTCCACGGCATGTGTATTTTAGCATTGATTGTAAATATCACACACACTCGTTTTCTTCCCGCGCACATCAAAGTCCGCTCCCAGCCGCATAAGTCCAGTGACCATTTTTGTAAGTTCCATTGTCTCTCTGTCCACAATTCTTCATGTATTTTTGTTCCGTAAATTATTTGATGCAACCTTGAAGGTTTACCGCTGCTTCATCATGAGCATTATCTTGACTCTTCACTGTTGTTAATTACCATTCTCCATCCACCGCACATGATATCCGATGTGATTTTGACTCTTCTCCATCCTGTTATTACACCCATATTGGTCTTCATCTTAACCATAATACCCCCCTGATATTTGATGAACCCGGCCACTTGACAACATCCACTATTTTTTCCATCCAAATTATGCTCCCGCGATACGCTGGTATGATGCGTTTAAACATGGATAGACTTGCAGTGCGCGAATCAAAGTCAGTCCCAGAAACTTTCGGCGATGGACTGTCTAGCTCTGATTTAACGCCCGAAAACGCGTGTTTAGCCTATCTTGTCGCAGGTTATGTTCATGAGAGCACAGACACTGCATCTTCATGACTAGTTTTGGGGGGCTAGAATAAATCGAACTTTGAAGTAACGCGGGGGTGCATGGCCCAGCCCGACGGCGAAATCTTTAGCGAATACCAAGGTAAACCTATTCATCGCAGCGGAATTTTATCCGGGTATTTGCTGCAATACATGACTATTTGAGGCAAACGGTGCATTCTCCGGCAAATTTTTAATTCGCCACATTCCTATGACGGGGCTTCTAAGAACTTCAGAGAGCCCTGCAATCTTTGACGAATGCCGCAAAACGGGCATCAGGAGGGAGCACGTCGCCACACGAAATGTCACGCGTACTTGCCCAAGGCTGCAGCCAGCCACGGCCTTCTACAACTTGTTGAATTTTGCTAGCGGACAGCCTCTTTTATCTTCTGCTATCCCCGTCCAGCCGACCGAATCTGTTGTATACCTTCTTCCTGCCCGTCTGGGTTATCCGTTAAGTCCTCAAGGTTGTTATTGTCGCTTTCCTGGCTTAGGGCTCTCGCTTCTTCGTCCTAGCGGTTCTGCACTCCTTGCTTCCAAGTCAGACCTGCATCACACGTGACCTAAAGCCATAATTGAGTCCTGCATTTTTATCACTAGATTAAACATGTATTAAATGTCTCTTTTGATATGTCATGCCGCGAAAATCCTGCCGTCAACCAGATCTACGAAAGGCTACAATAATACATCTCTGGGCAAATTCATCATCTTAACCTACCTCTCAGCAACCGCTAACATAGAACATTCATCAGCAGCCTTCCTTTCTCGTCCGCAACATATACAGTGGTCTTTATCCAGGGTCCAATATCGTGGAGTCAATGACGTTTTTAAACTGCCTCGTGAACCTCTAGTACCGCTAGGGGCACTCTTCGAACGTCCACAATTCCAACCGGGATATGTCGAACGGCGATAAAGCAAGATGAACGAGGCGCCTGACCCGTGAGTGGCTTTCACTATCCACTCGAATTAAGTCCCCATATCGATAATTAACGGAAAATCTTTCCGGTTGTCGTTGCCATCTCCATTTGCTCTTTAGCCGCGGCTAACTGTACCCTAACCCAGCAGTTCTGCGCTCGCAAACATCTTTTTGCTTGAAGTTTATATCACCAACCTATGGGCTGACATTGAGAGGATTATAAGGTCCGATAGACTAAATGAAACCAGAAGCGCCGAAAATTTCCTCAAAGACTTGCCGAGTTACTTACGGACAATGCCGCACTTGTGGTACTTTTCTGGGCATTTTGATTGCTCTCTAGTTCTAAAAGTCTCAAATTGCGTATTTTAAAAAGCGCTTCAGTGATTCACGGCCAGCGTCAAATTTAAAATCAAAAACAGTTGATTTGTAAAATTTCGCGATAAAGGATTGTAAAATTGACTAGTGTATTAACACCAGCGGACCTCGGACGTTCAATCACGAAGGCTAAAAATGGAGGCACTTAGAAAGAAATAAGAGAATAGCAGGGAAGGGTTGGATAAACATGTGCATAAAAATCGGGAGGTGATGCTTTGTTTCACCTTCCAGTGTCAGAGCTCCCTGGTTTGATGTGACAATCGTCGGAGCTTCTTTATGCGGCTAGAAATGTAATTTATCCACTTCAACTATTTATCAATAGTAACTCTTAGATATTTTACAGAATCGCTGTTGGTAAGCGTCTTAGAATTGATAAAAAACAGTTCGGATAGATGAGCTGATCGAGAGAGAGAAATTCGAAGAAATTAGTTGTACTGAGATACAAACCTTCGCGTGCAGAGGGATGGCAAACAGAGGATAGGTTGCTGGTAAAACTTCGGAAGTTATCGCTGCTCGAAAGTAGAAGAGGAAACGATGAAAGAACAGCACCCTGAAGCACTCAAGAGTTGTTGAACAACGGTTGTGAAGTTTTTCCGTCCATTCGTGTGCACTGGATTCGGTTTGTAAAGTAATCAGACATTCCTGCTGATGAAAGCCTGGGACAAATAAATGCTTCCAGTTTGTAAAGTAGAAGAGGAATTTGGAATGACTTGAATGCTGAGAGATGTTTTAGATTGGAAATAAAATAGAAGGGCGCACGGTACACATTTCCTCGGTGTTTTTAAGGACTTGCAACTGGAGGCGACAGCTTCCAAAGTTTACCTTTCAAACTGGCAGGCAAACTAAGATGGGTCATAAAGAGGATACACAAAGGAACACAGGCACCTAAGTATACAGCACGTCGTCAGGTTAATACCAGAGGATGTTAAGGCGATGGAATGAAAGCGTTTAGCTAAGGCAGTAGAATTGCCAGATTTTATAAAGGGAATAATAGTGACGGGTGCACGGCAATGAGGTATAGAAGACGAGGTTAGTGATGAGTTAAACAGAGGCGCATATGCGTCCGTCAGACACACAGCACCACGCCTAAAAAATGAGGACAGACTGTCCGGACCAACCGCTGCGGCAATTTGAATGGTCCGCAGAAGGAAAAAACTTCTGTTCCTTAGAAAGCCCGTAACTGCCATATCATCACTGTGTTCATATATGATGGGGGTGTAATTAGAAGGATGGATGAAAGCATAACAGATGCTGACATCCGTGGATTTCGCATGTTTCTTTTTCTTCACACATGGTGGTCGAATGCCTATTCATGATAATCCGTTTTTGTTAACACTCGGCAGTGGGGTGGGAAAGGTAGTGTCCATGCAATTGACTTCAGCTTTTATTTGTTTACAAACACAACGCATGCTTGAGTTGATACGGGATGTGCAGAAGCGCTCCTTGAGTATTCATAGAGATTTCAGTTCCTGGGTGGAGGTATGGCTATTTAGGACGAATGGTGCTTCTACAGGTCAGCAGGTATCATACATTGGATTGGCCGTCAATCTGAACAGTCCAACATTGTCATCCACCAGGAGTTCAAAAAAGAGACAAACAGATACCGGTGAACGGGGTTTCCGAAAAACACTAATGTGATTGTCTGGAGTGGTGCGCAGGCGCGCTTAGACTTGATTCTTTTTCCTGAACGAATGGAAAGCTAGCTTAGAGAAAATCTTGGGTCTCAAAGAAGCAGGTAATGATCAAAATCTGAATTTCATTCACGCAATTTTAAAAAAGTGATAAGGTGGGGTAAAAACTTGAATCTGATAACTCTACCTCAATTGGCGCCACCCCTGGTGGGAGAAATGCAGAATTCAGTTAGACCAGACAAAGCCAATGGAAGTACTGCAGTGGTAGATCCCGCAAGAATACAAAACTATAGGGCAAAAGGCCTGATCTTCCAGGTTCTTGCACCGAGAGCTAGTTGGAACAGACGATGCTTCGACAACAGGAGGGCGTAAGCCCTCTTTGGTTCCCAAGGTGAAAGTGCGAATCCTGTATGTTACTCCAACCTTCATTTTTATTTCCTTAAAGTTGGAAAACTTAGTAAGACGCTTTCCCCTAGATCATCGCCACAGTCCCACAGCTCACACACTGTCCTCTCCAAACACGGATAACCATATGTCGTCCAGTGTACCTTTGAATTCGCGCATTGATCCCACCTCGAACACTTCCCCCGGCAGCTTATTCCAGCCATTCGCCACTCGCACGGCAAACGATTTGCGTATCAACTCGGCGGATACCATTTCTCGTGCAGTCGACTTCCCGTTTGCTTTTAGTGTTTCGTTTCCACTTATCTGGAATAAGACTCCTCAGTGTCCCCATATATCAGCCAGGCCCTCAACGATCTTGGAGCTTTTGCTCGGTCACCCTTCTTCTGTATTCCCAGGGAGTCCAAGCCAGGCGCCCCAGCCTATATTTATATCTAATGTGCCTCAAATTTCTTAATCTCTTCCAGCATTTTCCTACATCTTATTAAGTATGATCTCCATGCCTGTACACAGTATACCAAGGGCGATCGGACGAATGTCTCGGACAGCGGCAGCAGATAGGTAGGCCTTCTAGATCCTACAGTCTTCTTAAGTTGGCGTAAGGCACACCGTGCCTTCTTGACCGCCTTCTGACACTGAAGACTAGGTTTAAAGCCCACACTCGTTGTTATCCCAGGGTTCCTTGCCTGCTGCGTTTGTTCCAATGCAACCTGATGTCTACGTGGAATCATGTGGCGAGGGGCCTTAGTCCTTCTTCCGTGAACCGATGGCAATTGCTCATGTTCAACGGAAGCTCTCATCCCAAGGACCACTGGTGAGCTGTCTAGATTCCTCTGAATGACCTCACTGTTTGCTAGCCCTAATAGTTTGGC
Organism: Fasciolopsis buskii; assembly: GCA_008360955.1. Taxonomy (NCBI): domain Eukaryota; kingdom Metazoa; phylum Platyhelminthes; class Trematoda; order Plagiorchiida; family Fasciolidae; genus Fasciolopsis; species Fasciolopsis buskii. The sequence goes on along the minus strand of LUCM01007780.1, from coordinate 8,418 downwards.
GTCGTCAGCAAACATGAGACACGGATTTCCCAAACCGTTGGCTATGTGGCTGACATAAATCAGGAAGATCAGTAGCCCTAAAACAGGCCCCGCTCTATAGCAATCCCCTGTGTAATAGCCACCCTTCAACCCTCGCCCTGAAAGACCTACCCTTCAGGCTTTGTGTCGTTCACCTTAGCTTCCACCCCGAAGTCCTTCACTTTCTACTCAGGGAACCTGTGGTTCACGGAATCAAAGGCCTTCTGAAAGTCCAGATGGCCCACACGAATCCCATCGTTACTTCGTCAAGGAAGATTTTCAAGTTGGTCAGATAAGAAAGTTTGTGTCCAAAACCATGGTGCACCATCATAATTAACTCATTTGGTTCCAGGTGGCTGATTTTCGTGTCGCGGAGGATCCTATCAAGGGTTTTTAGCACAATGGTTGTCACCCCAATGGTATATACCTGCCAAAGTCTTAGTAAAAATAATAATGTGTACTGCCAATAGTTAAATGAAAAATAGCTACAATCTCAACTCCGCCCTAGCTCTTATACACCGTTATGACTGTCGACGTCAACCAGTCCGCGGGAAGCCACCCTCTGTCCGGCGATGCATTAAAGACCCGGATGAAGCATCTCGCCAGGATCGCCTCCAGCGGGTTTGCAATCTCTCGGTGGATCCTATCGAGCCCTGCCACTTTCGACACGTCCAATTCTTCGGGCTGCCTCACGCTTCTCCTTCCGTTATCGCTCCGTCCGGCATCTGCACCATAACATCAATTCAAGGACTGCAGTTACTTGACCTCCTTTACATCGATTCGCTTGGGTAACGTGTTGAACCATCATATTTGTTCGCACGAACCCCGGGAGTACATGCTCAGAAGTGTCATCCGGGGCTGTCTTGCAAACCCGGTCAAACTCAGAGGCCTTAAAACACCCGATGTGACAGGCTTGCCCGCAGCCACTGCAAACGCACTGAGAAAAGACAAATTCCCGTCCTCCGACGACCGCGGGCTTCGGTACACACCTACAACTGAGATTCTGGGGCCACCATTTGTGATGCTGACCTCCAGAGGCTGCAGATTTGCAGCATTCGGTTTCTGGCCCTCTTGTGCATCGTAATTTTCGGTCATCAGGATCAGCGCACGGCCTCCTATTCTCCCATCCGCTCTATGCGTTTAGAATAATGAGAAATATCGCATCTTTAATTCGTTATCCCCCCTTCCTGCTGCAACCAGTTCCCAGTGACAGCCACCACATCTACACTCAGAGTCCTGAACTTTTACTCATGATACTTATTGCGTACAATTTCAACATTTGTGTAGGTACCCCACATAATCCCCCGCCGTCCTTTTGGCTGCTGAACGCGCGGGGTGTCACATCTTCTGAACTTACACCTGTGTTGGTGCATGATTTACATAATCCACAATGATATTCAGACTATTCCTAAGAAGGAAAAGAGCGAATGCAAAAATGTAGCAAACAAATGTTGCATTGGATTGCGAGCTAAAAGGGGCAAAGCCCAAGTTGGTTATTATTGTAAGGGTATGGGAAGGAAAGCAAGGATGACATTGTAATACAATAAATTCTGTTTCGTTCAGCGAGTGCTTATGAATTACCTCGGACTTGCCGGACTGAAAGGAGTTCGTGTGTGTTGCCACAGCGCCTCCAGTCTTCTGGTCCCAAAATTCTATCCTGCAGGTGGAGCCTAATGCTGTCTATAATCGCCGGTGAAAAAGTAATGTCCGGATTAAGCCAAGATTCTTGTGTGCAGACGACACAAGTGTGGACATGGATAGGCGAATGAAGTGCAAAGGATTGACGAGATATTTCCGTAAACAGAGAAAGGATGTTGGTACTCGACATGGCCGGAATGAACATTTCTGCCGGAAGGGCGCTTTGAGTGCTCCCCGCCCGCAACCACTAAATCATCTTCCAAATTGATTACAGTATCTCTGTGATACAGAAATGTGTGAACCCAGTGCTTGCCGCGAAACAATGGGGCCTCTAAACAGCAACAATTGCGACCGATTGTAGCGGCCAACAAAGACCATAAAGGAACCAAAATTCTCAAAGGATAACTGTGAAACAACGATGGCACAGAATTGCAGAGCAGCCATTCAAATTGCTTAAGACTTCCAAGGGTTTGACTTTGGTTTAGCCAACGTTTCACCTTACATTCCCCTAAAAGTATCATGTACAGAAGGAGTAAAGTGGAATAATATATGTTTTACCAGGATATTTACTATGTCGAGATCGGTTATTTCTGGGGCCTTTTCAACGCACTCATTTTCCTGTGACGAGATTGCGACCGGCGCGCTCTTAGTTATGAAGTTATCCGGCGTCACCTCGGTGGCTTTTTGAGTAAGCTGACATGAAGACTTTCGGCCTGGTTCTGCCAGAAAAGCTGGCTCGGGATGATCTATGGTAACGCTGTCCTCAGTGAGTTTATGGCCTGTCGCGACAGCCACATCACAGAGGCGCATCAACTCATGTGGACAGGAACAGGTGGGTTTTAAGAGAGCACACACACCTTGTCTCTCAGAAATGCATGGGTCCGAAGTTTAAGGTTTGGATGCACGTACACCGTCATGTCTTCCTCAGGGACCGCTGGTAGGTGCAACTCTCACAAACGATATATTAGCCTAAGGGAGTAACCAACGCGTTCGAAGGAAATTGTTGAATTCATGACCACCAATTAGCCGGGAAAAAGGAATTTGCAGATGGAGGTGAGTTCGGTTGTTTTACCCTGTACGTCAGCCATGTGGAGTACGGTAACCAATTAAGATTACTGGTATTTCCTCAGGCCAGTTGGAATTACCATGGGCCGATAGGATTGCTTTTAGCCGTTGGTAGAAGTGCTTTGCTGTTCCGTGGTATAAAAGGCTTTGAGGTGTATCATCCTGGTGTCCGAGCGCTGAAAGAATCTACAAAAGATGTCTTCAAAATGTGGATTCCGATCGACGGTAACACCGGTTACCCACCCGAACGTGTCTACCTAGTTCTTTGGAAAGGCTTCGACCATGGTTCCTCTGATGGTGCTTGGTAGGGGCGTCACCAAAGGTCATTCAGTTAAACCATTCGCTCAAGTGAGTAAATAAATGCGACCCATAGACTGGGGCAATAAACCTGCTGAAAATCGGAATTCATGGCAGGGTAATGACCTAGAGGACTTTTAGCATCCCCGGGCTCCTCGAACTCTTGGCATTTGATGCAGTCACCAGTCCAGGCGGCGGCGATTCTTGTTGCACCTGACACGACGGTTGGCGAGGTGGTTAGTGGAAGCCCTTATAACTGGGTTGGAGGAGCCGTGAAAAATGTTGAAAATGCACCGCCTGAAAGCTTGTGGGACGACATATCTGGGATCCCTTTTAAACATGTCACACAATGCGATCGCCCGACAGATACAGTGGCATTGAATGTAAGAGTAGCGAAAGTGCCTCGTCTCAAATTGTTCACTTCCGTTTCATTCGTTTGCGCGGATGTGAAATCCTCCACGTGATTTGTTCTTGATTAGGAACTCCCAAACACCTGAAGCGAGATAACGAGTCTGTGATCTGGTTGTCGACACTCGATAAGTGATGCACGTCTCTCGTGAACCGAGCAATATATTTTAGGTTCCCAGGCTCCCTGAGAGTGTGCGGTCTGTGGTAGTACCCAGCGTGAAGAACTGGTCCGTGTTTGGTGTTGACGGGCAGCCAAGACTTTATAGGATCTGCCTAAAGTATCGAGTGCCCAGATGGATTTCCAGAATTTCGCAGCCGTAGGTACTATACCAAACCATGTTATGTGGTAGTGTCCCTGAAAAGAAAGTGGTAGGTTGCCAGGCCTTAGCTCTAAGCCGCTGCGGTGAGGCAACAAAGAATTTCTGAGACGATAGTTTTGTGATTTCGCGGTTGTTAGGTCAAGGTGCGCGAAGGAAGCCATATCATCGATGGCTTGCTTCGGCTTTGTGAATCCACCTCGTGTAGAATCCTTGAGAACCAACTTCTTAGCTTTATCTCAGAGGGGATCCATTGCTAGCAGTGCTTACTTAGCATGCAAAGGTATAAACCATCGACAAATGTTCACTAACCCGTCAAACTTCCGGAACGACAGGAGTTCTGAGCAGTAAAAACAGCTTGCACCGACTCTGGAAAGCGTGTGATCTCTGCAAATAAATGCTGCGCTTCTACAAACCCATAGAAACTACATTTCTTCTGCAACTTTCCTTGGTTACCGAGAACCGGTGCTCAGTTATTCAGTTATAAATGGTGTGGAGGTGACTTAAATGGTTTGCTTGACTACAGCTCACGGTAAAAGGCCATCAAAATATGCGAATGCAAAATATAACCCCCTGCAAATGATATCGATAAGGTGCTGAATGTTTTGGGCTGCGCTGTTGAGTCCAAATGGCACCCTCATATAAACTGAAACAGACTAGAGAGGTTGGTCTTTTGTTTGAGGGAAAGCGGCCCCTACAGCTGTTATCTGGCTGCATGCGCGGATGTTGGTGTAAGTGAAAGCAATCCATACATCTAAATCTGCTGTAAGGCTCGTTATGTGCCGGATGGAATGCCTGTCCAGAGTGCTCACTCGGGTGAATGTGTGATGGTCTCCACATAGCCCCAGTTTTCCGGCGACTATCTCGGGGCGAAATGAAAGGGCGATGGCCACGGGCTGTCCTGAAATAGACCGATTCCTGAATTGGGCATGCGGCGGAATACCGCTCTTTTCAAGCCGAGCGTTCCCAGAGCAAACCTACGGGGTTTGGTGTGCATCAAGTGACCGATGGCCAGGACATGGCGGTCGAGTCTGTTGCCACCATGGGAAAGCCATTGCTGCATCGATGATGTTCTTTGGTTCCCAAGAAATGAAAAAGCAACGGACGGTTGCTCGGCAGATCAGGGTAATGTTATGAGCTTGCTTCCGAACGTCGGTCTAAGAGTACCTCGGCTGACCGGAATGGAACATGGATTGTGCTGACTTCGGCTTTTGTGCCAGCCAAGAAGAGCACGTCGCTCTTCTGGTCCAACATACACATCGGTCGACGATGTGGTGGTGTGGCGGTGAAAATGGTTGTCACAATCTGTCGGCCTAACTGTTTTCCTGAATGGTGTGGAAATCGCAGGGTTGTTCACTACTGTGCCCCTGGAGACCGAAGCGGCAATGAAAGCAGCGAAACCCATTCTCTGACTTTGGTCTAGGGAACGTTTTTGTTCATCGGCTGCCACAAGCCTCCTTGGAAGAGTCTACTGAAGTAATCACGTGCTGCTCGACTCCCGGCGTCAGACGTCGAGCCTCTTGGCGTGAGGTCTAAAGCCCGATGCTGACGCATGTCTGCAGTTGTGGGTCGTCATGCTCATTTAAAGAAGTGGACCAAGCCGGGGTTTACTTGTGGGGAAAGTCTGTGACTGAATGTCGAAGGCACTCGCTTGTTCTAAAGCCTTCCTTGCAGCTTCACTACAACACTCAAAGCCCTCTTTCTGTTTGAACACCACCAAAATGTTTACCACATATGATGTGAAATGCTGCAACCTCAGTTGACGGAGAACGGCGCCGCCCATGTAGGTCGGACAAATTAGTGACCTCACTCTCCGTAGAAGTTGACGCGAAGTCATGTCCCCTAACCATATTCCTGAGAAAAGGCATGTTTCTTTTTGGGCGGTGCCAGCCGCCCCCTAAGTGGGTCTCTGGAGGCTTCGTAAGAAGTAAAAAGAGGTGGGTACACGATGATACTACCCAACTACGTAATCGTATTTGTCGGAATCACTGAAAAAACATTGGGTTTCAAACGCCATCTCCTTTTTCCCATGTCCTTGAACATCTTTAGTAAACTCTCGGGTATTCGGGAATAAAGTCTGGTACATTTTGTGTATCGCGTTGCCCTCGGATTGACATTCTTCGTCCTTCCGCATTTTCATATTCATGGGGTATTGTGGTGGCGAAAACAAAGTTTGAACCGTGTTGAATCTAAGCCCACTGGGAAGCAACACGCGAAGAAAAGAGCTGTCTACACCATAGCGGACAAAGACAACAATTCTGAATAACTGTAACTACATAGGAACAAGCCCACCGATTTATGGGGCAGACGATTGTTGTGGGCTAGCGACCAGCGTTGGCCGCACACAAAGACGTGAATAAAGCTGATTTCCTGCCAACCACTTGTACTTTTGGCTGGAAAATGTAAAGAAACCGAACGTGGACGTCTACCAGGGCAGTTTTCCGGAAGTTGTGCGTGCAGCTGCCGAACAACAGAAGGCACACTTAAACACGAGAGAGCCTACGGGTTCAATTCCCACAAATGAGCAGAGTATAGATCAGCTTCCGATAAATTCTGCGCAGGATCTCCAACGATTTCTGCTTCTTCCGCAAAGAGAAAGCATAAGGCTCTGTTCTCAGAAGCTAGGTCGGTTATGAAGATAATGATGATGGACAAGTGTGTCCAAAGGCCTCGGATCTGCGTAACAGTCCGAGATTTCAGGACTTCAATAGAAGTAGTCCTAGAACAAAGCTTCGTTAAGGGCCTGGCTGATATATGGGGACACTGAGGAGTCTTATTCCAGATAAGTGGAAACGAAACACTAAAAGCAAACGGGAAGTCGACTGCACGAGAAATGGTATCCGCCGAGTTGATACGCAAATCGTTTGCCGTGCGAGTGGCGAATGGCTGGAATAAGCTGCCGGGGGAAGTGTTCGAGGTGGGATCAATGCGCGAATTCAAAGGTACACTGGACGACATATGGTTATCCGTGTTTGGAGAGGACAGTGTGTGAGCTGTGGGACTGTGGCGATGATCTAGGGGAAAGCGTCTTACTAAGTTTTCCAACTTTAAGGAAATAAAAATGAAGGTTGGAGTAACATACAGGATTCGCACTTTCACCTTGGGAACCAAAGAGGGCTTACGCCCTCCTGTTGTCGAAGCATCGTCTGTTCCAAGTAGCTCTCGGTGCAAGAACCTGGAAGATCAGGCATTTTGCCGTATACTCCTGCATGCTAACTTGATCGGTAACACCTAACCCGATTAGAGCAGCACTACCCCGCTGTAATACGTTAGACGCCAGGTCTTGTGCGCACCTTCGGAGAATTTCTGGATGCCTGAATGACTGTCGCGATTACTACTATCCTCCGCCAGTTGAAGAGGAAGTGAACCCAATCGGGTGTTTGTTTAACTGCACCCCGCTTCGTTTTCCATCTTTAGCCTGTCAGACTGTCCTTGATTTGTGGTCTGCACAAATGTCGACCTCAATCGGAAAATGCTAAATATGTATGGGACCATATACAACCCCCCTACCCACTTGTTCACGTCTTCGGTCAAAGAAATACCTCAAAATTATGGTTAGTGATGCATTGTGTGCTGTATTTCGGTATTTAAGATGCCTGGGTTATTGCCAGTCTTGATCTGGGCACCATCGTTTTTCCATCATAATTTGTAGCGTCAAATTACTATTTTCGCGTCTGGATGGTTAGTCGCACATGGGATCGATTATAGATTGAGTTGAACCAGGGTTCCGCTGTGCAAAACATGATTTTCCCTTGTGCATAAGCTAATTAGCATGAATCTATCCAGCACTCATTGCTAACACTATACTAATATAAAGTCGTAAGTAACCATTCCAGAGGATAATTGAAATATGCTAAGGCAAATACGAGGGTAACTGATTAAGCGAAAATGTCCAAAACCGGTTAAGAGTCTGCTCATTTTTTCCTGGTAGTTTTTCGGCACTAATAAATCCCTCATTTAAGTGATGCCAAGAAATCTTGGAGTTTACCCCAGCAGTACTTTGCCCACCAGTTTTCGACTTCCCAGTCAGCACAAATGACGCGAGTAAGCTCCAGTTGCACTTCTGAATCAAACAGGTCACTCAGAGAGGTGTTCGGCAAGCGGAATTCTAATGACCCGGCATTGTCTACATTTTTCCTATATGTATTGTCACCGTTTGCAGACACTCCGGAAGATATATTTAGGCTGGCGAAGGTGACAATCTGATCCCGTGCTAGATGGCATTTACACATTTAAATGTCAGGATGACAGTTGCAATTCTGAGGGCCATCAACGCAAGGCCCCCACTGACTCAACTAGAATTGTATATATTCACATATATATATATATGTATGCATATATATATATATATATTCATAGGTCTGAACACATCGTGTGCCCTAGAAATCTTGGCCATGGGTGAAAACAATGAACGAGAAAGAGGGAAAGAAACGTTACGTAGAGTTCACATAATAGTTTCCCTGTTCACATCCACTTAGTCGGCTATGCATCGGGACCCATAATTCCTCTGTGAACTTAACCCTATCCGGTTCCCCGAAACGAAGTAGAAGGTTGACTTAGTATACCCTATCTCAAACTCCTGACCAAGTGGTCTAACCCACAAGATAACAGAACGACCTGAAGGTCACGTGACCCATTGAGAATCGGTGACTGATACGCCCTTCGAACTGAATAC
>LUCM01007778.1:21934-49986 GCA_008360955.1 Fasciolopsis buskii | reverse complement strand
GCATTTATCGCAGGCTGTGATGCATTCAGAAACCTCTTTCTTGTATTCTTTTGGTACCAATACTTATGCAATGTGAATTTATTTACTGATTTCCCTTATTGTAATAAAATCAGTTAAACATGATTTGTATTGTCATCAAGGTAGATAAGGCTGACGATGAAAAATGAAGTTTGCTTTCATAAGTGATGAAAAGTTGACTTACTCAACTGAAAAAATATTTTATCGAGTATTCTACCCAAGACTACGCTTTAATATTTAGACTGAAGTTAGTCGATTTTTAACCGGGATATTTTGCGTTAAAAGATGTCTTATCACTATGGCTGACCGGGAACAGGAAAATGTTCTTTTACGGTGAATTGTGACTTGCGTCAAAGTTTGTCCTGCATCAAGGTCATTTTGGTGCGCTGCCTTAGTTACACGGGTTGTTATCGAGAAGTGGTGAGCTAAAATGTACCGGCCAATGAACGGATTCAGAAACAGATCAATCTAAACTTCACGATTTGCAGCGCTTTAAACTAAACAAAGCCATCGTTACGAGGAACTTAAACGAATAAACTGTGCCAAAAGGATGTATTTCGTGGAGGAAATCAATCCCATCCGAGAATAACCGCAGATCTACTTATGTTCGCATTAGAATGTTAAAAATTAGGTTCCTTTCTCTGGTCCTGAGGGAGATAATTACGGAAATTTTTGCACCATTGTCCTGATAAGAAGGAGAAATATTTAAACACATCCAGTGTCGGCGGATATGGAGTACGGAATCGTCGCGAAACAAAGTAGAAAATATAATTTTCGTGTGCAGTTGTAGATAATACCGACAGCCTTAATCCTACCACACGTTAATTTTGTTAATCGAAGTATGTCACATGGTGATCTGTAGACCACTTGCAAAATAGGCATTTCCAGAAGGTAATTCTTCGGAGACATTATCCAGCTTTCTTATTCCCATCCAACTTGTTTACTCTTACATCATACAATGAGAAAAACATTACATATGGATCAAAAGAGAGTAGACTATGGGCAGCAGAATTTTTTCGTTGCGATGACTGGAGGTATTCTCTCACTTCTTAAAAGGTACACCATATAGAAAATGACAGTGTCGCCAAAAAGTTCAATGTTTCACTCTATCAAAATTTTGTAAACCTGTTTTATTGGGCAGAGTGGCTTTCTTTCATCTTGACGTAAATCGGGTCAAAACACTTTGGGTGCTAAGTATAATTCATATGAAAGCATACAATACCTCGAATTTTGACCACATCCAAAATATGCTTCATGTTCTGACATGATAACTCAGTGAGCTACTTAATCAGTGGATATCAACGTCGAAATTCTAAAAGGGTTTTGAGTATGGGGTAAAAGTGATTTCATACCGAAATACTGAGCACCACATCAAAATCACCAAACAGTTCCTGAAGAATAACAACAGACCGGTCGATTGGCATCGTTTTTTTTTCTAGATTTTTGACAATACATACCGAATTGTTGTGAATTCATCTCATTTTCCTCTCCCTACCGGGCTAGTAATGCATCATGTTTGAAGTTCACATATAGTGAATAATATGGGATAGTGACCATACTTCTAATCCATTTTTTCAATGGGTAGCCCCAAACATTGCCGTTTATTGTCAAAAAGCTTCGTTTTCGCTGAATCGAACGACTGCGAATTTGAATGTTTTTCTTTACGCTGTTGTTTACGGAGGCGGAAAGTCTTCACGTGATATATATATATATATGCAGGAAGTAGTATCTGGATGCGTAAACAAAATTAGCCCGGGAGCACACGACCGGTTTCGCGGTTATTGTCGCTCGTCAGCTATGCGTACCCGATGCTCTCTTGTCCAAACATCCACATACTTGTACACTCCGAATTGACTGATATTTCTCACCAGAATCGAATCTGTAGCATCAAGAGTGTGCATGGAAGCTCTTCGTCGAAAAATCCACAGAAGAACTACAACTGTGATTCGTTGATAATTCTTTGTCAGTTGGACTGAGTCAACCTTAGGAACGAAGGCAGGATGCCTCAGAATCTACACATGCATACATAGACGTAATATATATATATATTCTGTAGAGAAACCGCGTCTGATTTGTTTCTTTTTCCGCTGTGCTTGACTACAACAATATTGCATAAATTCGGCCCCGCCTGCTTTGAACCACGTCCATTACTGATCAAATTCTAAGGTCTTTTTATTCTCTATTGTTGCATCCTGACAAACAAAACCACCCCAACGGCGATATACATTTGTTGATTTCTTCTCTCCCTTGCACTGAGCCATTGCTTGCCCTCCACGTTCTGTCTTCCTTGCTGGCCGTGAAATGATTCGGAAAGCGCAAGGGCTTGGCAGGCAATTTCAGCAGATGACCATATCAGTAAAGACGATGCTGCAAAGTGGGTACTTTTTCAGGAAGGAGTTAATTTTCCAAACAGTCGATGGCGCAAATATGGACAATGGTAGCTAAACAGCGGAAACCACACAGATATGAATAAAGTGCCTGCAACATAGAAAAAGCATTTTGCGCAAATACAAAGCAGCAACTAGTGCACTATATAATTCCCTCCGAGCAGAAAGAACGTGAATAATAATAATAATGGCGATGAGGATGATGATAATGATTTATCCTTAAATGTTAAGCTGATCATCATAGTATTCATAATCCTATCTTGTCTCAATTTTTCACTTGCAGTGCGGCGCCTTCCCAAGCCGAGGATTTACACAATTAGACGTTTTTCCCACGCTGTGCTAGTATACCCTTCTGGAGATTGTGTTAGTTTTCACGCGCTAAATTTGCCATTCATCCTGTTTGTTTAAATTTCATACCTTATCAGTCCGTGTCATCAAATTTTGCGAACTGGGAACAGTCGTGACTACCAAATTTTCGGTAGGAACAGCATATATACCATGCCCCCCACGATACAAGTATATACAAGTGTTAAAGGCGCATTGTGAATAACTTGGCGAAAATAGAATAAATGCCAAGGACGTTCTCACTTGGTTGTGGATCTCAGAGGTTTTGCCGAAAATTTTCTTCTGTACTTTCTGATTTGGCAGAATTTAGACCTTTGCTGAGTTGGTTTTCTCAGCCTTCAGTATTCCTGTGAAACAGAGATTGAACTATTCAACCAATAATTACTACAGTATACTTTGGTTCACCGTGGCCAGTTGCATTATGTGTACTTGAAATCGTAATACGAAATTCAGCCACGAGAAACAACGTGTGGATGCTTATCACCAGTGCGCACTGATCTGACTCCCATGCAAGCTACGGAACTGAATAAAATGAAAAGCCCGTAGCAGCTGAGAAAAAAATGTTGGGGGTTTATTTACAGTTGATATGAAGGCTGAATGACGGAACGTTTTCTGCCCAATAGCATTCGAGACATGTTTGAAGTCCACGATCGCATGTCTTCACTGTTTCCATTGGTTGGTTGTATACGCAGGCTAGCGCGAGTCTGCAACGGATCGTCTAACCTAACTTGCACAAGGATCTACCATACGAATTCATCAAGTATTTTATCCCGAGGACCGGAGCAAAATTACTTAATGTGAATGCTTTGGTTTGCCAACCTTCAGCTAGAATAAGTTTTTGATTGTAAAACTTGTCCTGAGAAAGACTACCCACGACAGTCGAAAGGTTGGCGCATTACACCTAGCAACAACACTGTGTTATTAATATTATACCACTCACAACTAAAACGAATATATTGCGCAACGATTTTTCAGTAGACTCCTTTCATCATTTTGTCCAGAATAAATTTGCGATACTTCTCGAATCTCTGCACGAATAAAACGAATGACTCGTTTTGTTCGATCTTTACATCGACCTAGGAGACCCTAAAATCCGGTCCAGCTTATATTACTTGATTATTCCTCTTAGTAACTGTCTAATGCAATTTTAGGGACATATTAGGAATACAAAATTTCATGCAAATCTCGGTCGTATGTCATTCAAAGTGATAGAAAACGTATTCTTACTATCTGGAACAATGGATGAAATTCATCAGCATTCTCTTTTAACGCACTCATTGTGCGGTTCCCGCTGTCCTTTGCTTTCAGAGATGAGGGTGAAATTGATGCAGATAATCAGTGTTTAGCGGGACCGGATAACGATTCTTTAAACATCTAGGATTGGTAGTATCTTTTCTTCCTGAAATAACTGATGCAGTTTGGTAGGAATTGAAATCGACAAACATTTTCATTTTTCTGACCAAACCTAATGCCAGTTTCGGGTGATTTTCAGCGGCTTCACATAGTCTCATACTTATGGATCGTGGACATTTAAAAAAACGCTTGGTTTTTTAAGTAAGCCCTATTTTACGAGTCTCTTAGTATCGAAAAACACGGTATGCACTCGAATTTGATATTCAGGGAAGCTGAACGCTGGGTTTGAAGAAATGCTTTGGGACGGCAATTGCACATTGCTGGTAGGAAATTTTCACACGGAGCCATTATTTATTACCTTCGTGATCCCAGTGCTTTACTGCCAATGGTGATCTACCTAAAGGCAAACATCCCTGCTTTGATTACCATGGTTTACCACCAATTGATTTGAATTAGGTGCATCCCTGACTATCGCGGTAGTGATCATTTCAGTAATTGTTCAGCGTCCACGTGTTAGTGTTTCGCTGACCAGCACATTGTTTTTACTGCCCATAGATTGCATGTTGATCGATCCATGTCGATCGATACAGACGAAATTCTGTCTTTTCATGTGCGCATGCACGATCTGCATTGTTTGTTACCGTTTATCCTCAAAATAGGGACATTCGCAGACCAATGTTTTTAAATGCATCCTTTCCGATTTTTCTATTTCTGTTCCATTTATCATCAAGTGACTAGGCAGTGAAGTTCCTCAAGAATTTGGTAAATGGTACTTATGTTTGTCCAGATATAGCTGCATTTCTTTTCTATTTTAAACTGCAAATATTTGAATGCTTCTGCTGACATTCCTTGGGATTCCCAAGTGGCTTGAATGACAGACTATCCACTTCTGGGACGCATTCAACCTAATTCCGGTGATTATTTCTTTCTTCTGCGTATAGCTACTTGGGTTACCTCAGTAGCTAGAGTGCATATCTCAGTGAAATAAGCCCTCGGGTTGTGGAACGGCATCGTCGGATTTGCGGTTTTCGTCCCTAAGTTGTATACACCGATAATGGTCATCTGTCAATGAAACCTGTGTGATAATTAGCATAAAATGCTACCTTTTGGTGCTACTTAAAACTATTAGAACATAGTCGGCGTTCCAGATGATCATACGCGAGCGACAAATTTACCGGAGAACTTGGAACCCCTGCGGCCAACCGTATTTCTTAGCATTCTGGTAAATTTTCCTTGAAAAAGAGTTTTTTCATAAATCAACTTCGAACAATCATCCAGTTAAATCAAAGGAATTGGAATGAATAGATGTGGATGAACTTTCGGATGAGTGGGTCAACGTTCCTACGCGTTCCACATTCATCCAGCAATGTGAATTCACGGAGGTTTATCGATTGATGAAGTGATTGGTCCTAATTCAAGTGGCTTCAGTCCTAGAAGCATACATGCTGCACCTCTGTGCTGTTTGAAATTGGTGGTATGATTCATAAGGCACCGACCTTATGAACCGAAATCATTGCGAAGTTTCCCCAAATAACGTTTTTGAAGCAACTGTTGTATAGTTCCGCATCTCATCAACCATGAAACGTCTCACAATGACGCCCAAATTATCGGCAAACATTCAGCATACATAAGTCCCACGACAAGGAAAGGTGTGTAATATTCAGGTGCAGTAATTAAGATTGCTATGAGTGTTATTCTGGCTACTGTTAAATTTTTTGATGAATGTATAACCAACAGTGATTCGTGAAAAGCATAAAAGTCATTTCTAGAAGTAAATCAATGGAAATTTTGTACCATTGTCCTGCACACTTTCAGACTGTTCAGCGAAACAGCAAGCAAATACAGGGTGCCATCCCAGTGGGTAGCACCACGAAAAAAGAATTTTTGTAGTTAAACTCACAGAAATGCCCAGTTTCTTTGAACAAAATAAACATAATGATCACTTATTAACCTTACTTCATATATGGGTGTATTGGAAAGAACCCATTAAGCAGACTGGGAAATGGAAAACCGGTAACCGTGCACCTGGAACCAGGACTGGCACAGAATCATGCAAGGTTAGGTGGGGTAACGAACTGAGCGACAGCGGGCTGCCATCTACCACCGCTATTGAGTAAACATTACAGCTTGAGTTTTAGAAATCCTTAAAATTGAGTTTTGTTCCTGGTAAGTTTTGAGGTACTCCGGAGTCCGGTTAATTTAGTAATACACTACAGCCTTGATCCTGTTAGTATCCATGATAAATAAAATATAGAAAACTGGCTTGTGCACTGTGCAGGCAACAGTCAACGTATAGTGAGAAATTATTGTCACCCATGAACCGAGCACTGAAATGAAAGTCCTAACATTTCATTGTACACGGGGTAGAAAATCTATTGACAATTAATTGGATGGACTCCGTATAAGGATGACCAAAAATACTGTTGGAGGAGAGTGGCGCAGCTATCGACCATTGTTTAGTGGCGCTGCATTTCCGCTAATATGTGCGTAACCTTGTCGTGAATAACTTGCCTCACGTTCCCCTCATATGCCTTCGTAAATCCTCACAGATGAGCTTATAGATGGTGACAAAAGAGTAACATCGGCCGAATTTACAGCAGGTCTGTTTACTAAGCAACAGAAAACCACACGGTTCATGACAAGAAGTACAAAACCCAGGCAATTTTGCACCGGCACAATCGTGGAAGAAACCGAAAAGGGTACATATATATATCCTTGATATCCCTCTAGTCATTGTTTTGTGTATACTTCAAAAATAGGCAGTTCTGTTGTGAAAATCAAAATATCACTGAGCTCCAAATTTCGAAAGGGTTTTTTTTAAAAAGTAACCCAAGTAATAATATCTAATTAGTCACTAATCGAACCTTTTTGGGGTGCGAAACGCAACCCTACTTCAATCCATAACTATGCTGGGAGCATGTTGGGCTGATCAGTGGAATGCATAATCATGCAAGAATTTCATGTATATTACTACCAATCAGTGCCAGTTGTCTTTTTGTCCTTGATTTACGATTGAATTTGCCTTTTCCATAAAGTGACCAGGATGATATTTGCATCATATACTTGGGTCCATTTGATAATATTTTCAAAAGCCCAATAAAAATATTGACGAACAGTAGTTCCCTGTGTCACAGATCAATTCATCTTCTTCTTAGGGTAAAATGTGCGTAAATTATTACTATTGTTTTTACTCTCAATCGGTTGCTCCAACCTTGAACTCACAATTATTAGGCTATGGGTTACTTGGGAACAAAGATTGTATCATTTCGCTGAGGCAAACACATCGTACCAGTTTACGCCTCAGAATCTTTTTTCAGCTGTTGCTAAACTGACACTAACAGGCTGTAATGCTTTGATAAGTTAACTCTGTAAACATCAGTGTGGAGTAGTGATGGGAGCCATGCTATCATATGTTTGTTCCATACAGTTGCTTGTGTCTGTTCGACCTAATCGGATCGCATTTAACTAAATTTGTAGACATTCCTTTATCAGTATTCCCTTCCTCAAGACAAAATTTGGCAATTTATGATTTAATGACGTCACCATACCACCTCCCAAACCACAATAATAATTGATCGTACATGCACAAACAAGATGGATCATTGTTCATTCTTCCATTCTCTTTCTAATACTACATAAGTTTTAACAATCAAACTGGGATTCTAGATGCGCTTCCATCAGATTGACAGAAAGCATTGTGCATTAATCAATGATGAAATATTCCCTAAATTGCGGATCAGCTTACTCGTAATACGGAATAGTTAGAATGAAGCTAATAGTTTGTTTGACATGGGTTCATTATCACTCTAGGTTTTCACCCCATTTTTGCTGCTATTTTTCTGTGTTGCGGCCGGAAAAGCGAGATGACGACGGCAAACGATCTAAGTAGAAAGTAGGCAGATGAAGACAACAGCATTTGAAAACTATCTGTTGTTCTTTCCAAATTCCTCGTATATTTGGCATAGTCACAAGGCACATTCGAAGGCAGCAGACATTGCCCTGAAAGTTAAAATCTTCTATCGCCCAATTATCTAAAAGCAAGGACAATATTTTACGAATACAATAGAAAGGACGGATAAACCTGTTGTTTGTTGGGGGACGTTCAGTGACCTCGGCAACGCACCACTTGTCTGTCTGTGGTCAGAGTTAACTTCCTTTCGTGTTCCTAACTACTCGGCTTCATGCCCCTCTCAGAACTCCCATTGAATAGGCGAAAGTCTAATTCAAACCGGCACGCGCTTTCAGCAAATCCCTGTTATGAGTGAGTCAATTTTAGATAAGAGTATGTATACATGAGGCTTGAAAACAGACATGATGCCACCGCAATAACATCGAAAACGTTGCGGGAGCCGTTAAATTTTTCAGCAAAACATGTAGTGAGGCCTCAAGGAAGCTGCTCTGCCACTAGTTATTCGTTATGTTACCTCCTTCCCTGCATCGCCCCCGCAGTAATTAAACCGCAGGGTACCAAATGCTACTGACTACTGGTAAACGATCACGGTAGATGGTAAAAGCCTCCACAGACCACTAAAAGTCTTGGAAAGGTAACATACACTTTGAACGTGCAGAGTATTTGTCATACCTGGAAACCTCAATCGCCAAGGAAGTCAAAATTTGTTGATTTGCCTGTGTGCTGTGGCTCCGTGTCAATATTGTTAGTTTCTTCTAGATCAAAATATTTATATCTGGGTGGAATTCATCTCAATAATGCTTGAGACCAGATGAAGCGTTCGGTGAGACACTCTCCCTGGCAAAATAAGAAAGAATATTCTTATCGGATTTAATTATAGACGGCAAAAGGAGGCGAAGAATAGCAATGAACCCCAACCTGATCTGGGATATCCCAGTCAACACAGAATGACACCCGGGTGCCCCCTGAGGGTCCAAAGGGTGGACAATGAAGTAAATGTTAACTGGATGTCACACTGTCAGCAGTTCGTTGACAATTTTCTCAATTCATTGAAAGTGCGCTTATAATTGATAGCCCATTACAGTACCCAACTACATCCTCATTCGATGTATCCTATGTAATCGCTGTTTTTCGTTTATTGAAGGTCAACTCTTCAGTCGACAGCGAAAAAAAGCGATTTTTATTCCATTGCATCTAATTAAAACACGTTTTACGGTTTATAAGTGCAACAACCACTTTTGCTGACTTAATATATCCGGAAATTTATTTAAATGCATTCTAAATGTTTTGGTAGGCTTTCGGTCAGCGGTCAGTGAGGCGTGGTATGTCCATGTCGTTGAACCTGTTTGGTCCCTAATATCCAAATATGGTAATTCTCGTATTAAATGTCCACGGCATAGCACAAATCTCACTGAGTTTATTTGAACTGAATATTTATTTATCGTCCTGCTGACGCTAGTCGAAGGGCTTTCGTTCAGCGAGAAGGAGTCTGTCAAACTGAGGGCCATCGATTTAGGGCCATTTCCACACAAGATTCACTAGCTACTGTCTTTCATTCCGGTTGATCTTCTTTTACTGGATTTGACGATTGCTGTTTTAGACCTCAAAAAAGAAGAGACGTCTGTTCTAACTTCGGCCCGTCAATCGACGGTCGCTTCTATCTCCCATCTCCGATAGCACTACATCCGAGAGCTAAACTGAGTAGACACAAAACGGTCCCTTACTGGTCAAAGTGAAGTCCCTTATTTTTTCCTCTATGATCAACATTCTCGGATAGACTTTTCTGCCGGCTAATGTGGCCCATCGTTACTAACTGACTTCCACATACGGCATTGGTACCCAGCTTATCCATTGGCACAACCAATGCGATGTCACCGCAATCGTGTTGGTTTTTGACCAGGTGGTAATGGACACGTTCAGTCAACATAAACTACTCTCAAAGTTACCAGTCATTTGAAGATGATTCCGCAAAACGTTAAATCTATATTTACAGTTACATTTAGTAAACTATCAATAGTGAGGTATTTCTATCCTTTTCAAGAAGACAAATTGCTTGGAGGAAATTTTGTGTCATTCAGCACGAAATCGAAAACCCCCAAAACAAAGCTTTTTAGGAGCAACAAAGTGGATGCGTATGAGCATGAAGGGGGACGGTTTTCCGCTGAATTGAAATATAGCCAACATTTGAGATCGGCTTCGAGGAAACAAATCCCGTTGCCATAAATGTTGGGTTTGTTATAACAAACAAAACAGGTGAATGTGACTTGGACGTAGATTAAGCCGGTTTTTCGAGAGTAGCATTTTCTATTTGAGAACCAAACAGTAGTCTGTGATTCTTGCTGCTGTGAGTTGGCTAAATTGAAGTCACGGTGACAGCAAGCAATAGGTTTCTGAAGAAATGGAAGCCAAGCAACTATTCCTAAAAAAGCAACCACCGTTTTCAAACGAACAGAATACCGTTGCCTTTAGGCCATCCAAAAAACCCATGATGGAGAGGAATGTTGCAAGATGGATCCCAGTAAATGCCTCCAGGAACACGGGTCGCTAAGATTCTACTATGGAAACTGAACATGCTGTTGTTGGACGTTCTCAAGGATCCATATACGCATCAGGAGTCACTTGGCTTCTCCTGAGCGAAGCTGATTACCGGTGATAAATAAGTTCATTTTCGTCTCCCAAATGGAGTGTTAGAGAATAAGGTAACGGTCACGGACGACATTATAAATGTAGTCACACGTTTAAAAAATTTGTCAATATTTTTTGGCCTGTTTTGGGCTTCCTCACTATGCCAAAATCGCTTGTTAATCGTCGACCTGGTGAATGGTAAGCAGAAACTAAAAATGTGCATTAATACTTGAAGGGTGAGACTGATGGGTTGCGGTCATTAGTGGCCTAAATCATTGTGATAAACACGACGGACACTCACTGGACGTCCAGCTGCACATTGGCGTGGCTGAGCTTTGACCAAACAAATTAACCATGAATTGCATGCGAGTTGCTGTCGTTGGACAAAATTTGATAAGTGGACTAATCGCAGGCTAATTTATCATCATAACAACGGTTGGTCGAGAACAAACAATGACTTTCGGTAGAAAAGACAAAGAGAGAAACATATCGGTGTATTTCCCTTTGTAACCTTGCATGTCGATATGAATAGGACGTTCCCCAAAGACAGGATTTGGTTTAATGAGATTTACATGCATGTAAAAGTGGACTGGCTTTGATAAAACTATCCCTATTGGATATCACCGCATTGGGGTGCTGGATTGAGGTGAGAGGATTACGGGCGTCGCTGGTTACGTTTCGTGTGATTTTAATATAGCTTGTTCTAAGTCTGCCTATGTGAAACTGCGGAAGGCTATCGAATTTCATCAGTTTTCACTGCATATCAGACCAGCTGCATTGCGAGAAATTCTGCCGATTAAATGTATAAGAAGATTTCAGAACTCCCTGTTTTCATCTACTCATTGAGCAGTGGCAAAAAGTGACTGCACTAATTAGATTTCGTCAAAAAGAATCGGTCCACGGTTGTCCGGAAATAGGTCTCTACTTTTGGCCTAATGTAACAATATTCAATTTTCGCCGTTTGACTGGAGGTGGTCAAGTGAATAAAGCATCTGTCGCGGGTCAGAATTTCGAATCTCACATCTAGCGGTAGACGGCGAATCGCTGTCGTCCAGCTGGTTACCACACCTGACATAGTGTGACGTTGTGTGGTTCAGTGCCATTCCAAGTTTCAGGGTCACGGTGGCCTGTCTACTACAAACCTTCGTAGTGAGCCCCAGTGGCTGTGGGATGTCGCAAAAAACTGTCACCTGCCGTTTCTGGGTTTCGATTGACTGATTCATTCTCCCCATTTTCTTATGAATCATTAGTGCGAGCTATTCAAACAGTATAAACTCCAAAAATGGACTGGCGGTACAGGAATTTAGGCCTATGGCGGAGCGATCATCGGAGCCTATGTTGTTCTCGCGGACTACACCGATGCGCAATCAGTTCGTATTCGGTGCCTACCACTGGCCGTTTTCAAAGGAATTATTTGCACAGATAACATCGTCAGGATGAACGAACCTTCTTCCTTTACACAAAGAATCGACGGAGTTCAGCTGTATGTGTTGTCGTTCAAAGATGCGGAGAATTTCTCTGAGAAACCTTTTCCGTCATCACACGTACATATTATAGTGTAAAACTGATGGCAATTCTGAGATATTTCAACCACTAATTCACAGACCGCAGACAAAATAATGATTGATTTCCTTATGTTATTATTGTCGATATCATTTATCACTTCTACTCTATTCAAGAAAGAAACACGTTACCATGCAGCAACAGGATTGTTTCCCTTTGAAATGTTTGTTGTTCTTAAATTCGTTGTAGGCCAAATGGCTGATATAGGCCATCTTAATTTGATGAAGCGCAACGACAAAATGAAGTGGGTCATGATATGCCCCCTTTGAAGTTTCGAAAGACCTGTGATGTAGAAGTACACGAGATGTGGTACATTTCTGTGCATCTGGTCGAAACGCTAAAATAACTATTCGAACGCATATACCTACAAAAAGATTTTGCAGAAAGTCTCTGGTTTTCCAGCTTCTGACAGTGTCATTGTACTCGTCAGACAAGGTTAAAGTAAATCGTGATTTGACCACATTGGCACATTTACGGTCCCATAAATACTACACATCTGAAAATGATCGGCTTGCCATATGGCAGAAGCAAACGACAATTGCCTCCACCATCGCGGCGGTTGTAAAAATCCTCCGAAGTCACACTTGCCGAAGCAGAACAACTAGTATGGTACTGGACACATGTGAGTAAGTTTTCTTATCGGCACCGTTTATAGTTAATCCAGGGAAGGCCGTATACTTATGGCTTCGGGACCATGCAAAACCTCCACGTTCAATGTCGGCTAAAAAGTGACGATTTTTACTGGAAACGAATCTTAACAAGCATTACATCAATGCGACTAATACAGGAATTGCAAATCGAGCACTGACCATTTGATAAGAGTAGTGCAAAAGCAACCATTTTGTTTAGTTTTAGTAATGTTCATGGAGAAGCTCATTCACAATATGAGTAAGTGGAAAGAAAAGCAAAAAGCGGAGCTTGGGACGACTAACGCACCGTCTACTAGCATTCCAATTAAAACCCCAAAAGACGGAGGGTTTTGCCGCGGAAAATGCAACATGACGATAAACATTAGTACAGTGAGTTTATCATACATCACATGACAAGCAGGGCATTTCGGGTGCAGTTTTTGTTAAACAAATCATGGACCAGATCGAAACTAAAAATATCTTTTACGGAACCAGTGATGGCGCACATGAAGTGGAGAGGTGTCAGCTGTCGGTGTTGATGGTCGACGGAGACCCCAGTACAACAGCCACCGTCTATCACTTGAAATAAGTAATTCTTGACATAAAATCTGATGGAAGGAAGTTTCTCAAACACAGCAGCAAAACAATTCGAATTATCGATACTGCGCTCAGTTCAACGATTACGACCGAAAAATGAAATATGTGAAACTAAAACTCCCCTATCGATTAGTAATTATAGACCATTGTGAAACTGTGATGAACCACGACAAAAATCCATAATTTACTGCACATTCAAATTGTTCATTCTATTACTTCATTATATCCGATTCCTTCAATTTCAGAACGCAATTATAAAGACCTTGCTCAACATAGTATGAATTAAAGGAAATATAGTGGAAAACGAAGCATATCTGCTACTGTTAGACACTAAAATATATGCATAATACGGTCTGGATATGTATTTGATTCGCTTAATGGAAGAAGAGAAAGGGTTATCATGCCGGACGTACATGAGCTGCACTCAAGGCTGCGTGCAAGTTCGCGTGATGCAGTTGCGTTTGGTCAACAGTTTGTAGATTGCAGTGACTAATGAAAATTTAACATTGGGACAAGTCCGCAGGTAAAGAAGCGGCGATCTACAGTAGAAAGCCTTGCGTATTTAGATAACAATTTAGCTTCGTAATTGGCAAAACTCTTGTCAGAGTACTGTGCAATCGCTCATTTACGTCCATTATCCAGTAGTTCTCTGAGTGTCCAATCGCTTGCTAAAGTATGGGATATTCAAAGGGCTCTCACCGGACTCATGGCATTCTCAGGCAAGACTCCCGCCGGTTGAAACAGCGGTACATGTTCATGGTGAACCGCAAACTGCAGTGGCATTGATCTTTGGGAAGAAATCGATTATTTTCGGACATCATTTTTTCTAAGGTCCAATTTGACTCTTGATGTTGACTCTGTTATTTGTTCGTTTACATCTGTTTCACTTCACACGAAATCTATTCTTTTCTGCCTGCATCGCAGTTTTGAGTGCCTTCACTCTCTTGGCTTACTTCTCCGTGTACTGTACCACCGGTGCTATTTCAGCTTCACGATAGATACAGTACATTTTTCGTGTCTGGTGGTTGACTCGAGTCTTCTCTATTCGATCGCCTGAGGGGGGCTTTGTTAACAACGGCTTCAGAACCCGACAGAAGACATGTTTAGAGTCGCACTACGGAGGTCTTCTAAAGGATCACCTTAATTAAAGTTAAAAGTAGGTCTTGAAATTCAAACAGATTGAAGGTACTTTTCGAAAAATCCAAAGAAATTCAGCTGTGATACAAGCCCGAGTTGAGGTTTCCGTTCAAGCAAAGTGCAGCCGCTAATATGTGATAATAAATCGGCAATGCAAAAAAACGGAAATCAATTGTCAAGACATCGGACAGGGCCTCTAATCGATGAATTGCAGCGGGCGAAGCCATTTAATTATCAGGATCGCTGAAAGTGAACTGGATTTGATCACATACTGTAATTAGAAATGTGCGAATGATAAGCAATAACCTGTGAGTGAGCATGAAATACTTCTTCACCAAATTGGTAAATATGGCAATAACAGACAAGGAAAACAGGTGAATACGTTGGAAAATAGACTTTTTTCTGGATAATGCTGAAATACCGCAGGTTCCGTAGTTAAAAACAGTCTTCCATGTTACGTCACGGAGTTTACGAAACGAGATGATCACGATAAGTCCGTGTTGGTAGGGCTTCGTGAATATTCTGACTGCTCTAACGAAAGATTTTGCGCTACGAAAAATATCTCGAAAGTGAAGTAGTTATGCAAAAGGCTTAGGATAATTTCAACTTGGACGGTTATTGTTTGATGAAAACAGTCTGCATTGATCTAGTCAAAATAAAAAATGCATACGTGTAACAATTTGCTGAGAGAAATTTGTAAATATTATCATTTCTAGTACGCTAATTTGCCGACCGACATCATAAAACGATTTGAGCAGATCTCTTGTAAATATGGTCAAGAGTTAGGGAGAAAGGAGGAGCCCTTGGTATCTAAGTATTCTTCTGCACCGACCAATTAACTGAGCAATCATGCAACCAGACTTGGAAGAATCGTGCGATAGAGTCACAAATGGAATTAACCTCTTTATTTGAAGCAGGAATTAGGTAAGGCTGACAAGAAAGGTGTTCCCATCCAGGGCAGATCTTCCACAGCTCAGATACGTTGAACTCTAGCTTGAATTTAGCATCCCATTATTCAGCTTGCTCCTGGTTGCCCGTTTTCTTTTGCTAATATCATGAGCTTCGTCCCATGGAAATTTTCCGAGAAATTCCGACAGGGCTCGGGCGCATTGAACAGCCATGCTCATAGCCCGTAAGCTGTCCAGAACAAGTGATCATTCAAGATGACCGCAGTTTGTCTATGAGTCTCCATTTTGATCAGAACTACGAAAATCTGAACCATGTTTTTTCTCTCATGAATAATGAACAAAGGACAATACAATTAACAGGCGTTATCATAAATGACCCTCTTAAACCCCTCATGTGTGGCTTATTTCCTCCAAATCACTTACATCGCATAACATAGGTAATCTTTCCGATATCGATCAATTTATGCCAAACCATCTGCAGCCTCGATGCATGTAAGACTGGCAGAAAACTTGTCAATTACCGCACTCTTCTAATCGTACTTTTGGCGTATTGCACATCGTCATTGTAAGGTGAGGTTACCAACCGGCGCCGAGAATGAAAGACCGCTTCCTTTCGAAACGGTGAATCATGCGACATTTGGGCCGGACTATGTCCGGGGTAAAGAATTGGCGGACAAGCCCGTTTGGAATCCGGCAAATGACGCAGCTAATTCGAATCAGCTGCAAGCCAAAAAGCTGGATAGGAAATCAACTATTCGCTCTTATTCTGGGTGAAAATAAAAGGGCGCTGATTTTCGTGAAGCTTTCAGAGGTGAACGGAGCCATCGTTTGAAATGGAGATCATAGAAGAGGCAAAGGGACCAAGAGACGGAGGGGAGCAATTGGGCGATAGGCTTTAACCTGAAAAAATCGACTGATTATGGTAACAAAGGTGATCAAGTCGACCAGCCAGAGGAAATTTGATCATTCTTTCTTGATCGGGTGGGATATCAAGCAGAATCCAGCCGAACGACTGAAAGCACTAGAGATAGCGATAACTCGTTTTTAAAACGCTCACCACTTTATGTTTTATCCCAGTAAAGTTAAGGAAAATGATTATTAACAGTTTCCATTTCTCGCAGTGACTACATCAGTAGTCTAGTAATCGCTACATAAGGGAATCGCTTTTATATTTGGTAATTCCAGCCTTGTGCTGGAAAATTGTACCTGTCCAGAGTTACAGTTTTACTTTATAAATTTTCAGTAGTATCTCCTGGTCTTCTTAAACGAGTTTTAAAATCCTTTGATTTATTCCAGTGAGAATTAGCCATGTCTGCTGCATTACCATTCGAATCTTACTTCCAAACTTATTGAAAGTGGCACTTTGCTTTGCAGAAAGTTTATTGAAACGGCATTTTTAAACAATATAAGCTTACTGTAATTCGGGTTGCCGCTCAGCAGCTACCGTATATAAATAAGTCTTAAATCGCGAAGTACGACCAACCGGAAGTTAGTGGGATAGGGAGATGTAAAATACGGTATTCTAATGTGCCAAATTGACATCACCTGTCTATTACTTTGAACCAACTTTTTCATTCGGCGATTTGGATGGTGGAGAAAAACTACGACTGTAAGGCGGCGGTGTATGTGATGCGCTTAAATTAGAAGGCGAAGGGTGAAAATCTAACCGATGCAAACTCGGAGTGGGCGAATTCTTGCATACTGTTCTCGGACGTTACACTGGCGAATCCGTGTCAAACGCTGCCACATCATCGAAGCTAAAACCTTGATAAAAACAGAAACTAAACCGATTCCGCTTTGACTACTATGATCTCCGAGGTTTTTTAAAGGTGGGCACAATCAGTGAATCGCTCCATGAAAATGAAGTATGCTCCTGGGTCCACATTACATACAGCGAGGAGTTAAGTGCTTTAATCCATTTCTTTCTACCCCAACTTGAGAAGATCTGACGGAAATTCATAGGGCCCGGCCAATTTTCTTCGCTTCAAAGGTCCAATATCCGACCGTACTTCCAATTCAGTCAGGACTGAGTGGCACCTCACACATGACTTCGTAGACGGTAACCTAGGGGTAGCCATATTATCCAGCGTTCAGCTTAACTGCTTCTCGGAGCATTCGCATTAAGAATCAAGCCTCTGCTGCTTTCCAAAGCTAAGTTCTCCATTTTTGCCGCGTACTAATTCCCTAACCAAATTTCGGCGCCAACCGGTGTTGCCCGTAAAGTATTTGACGACTGCCTAAAGTAGGTGCAAAATCATTTTATTCGGCTACCTTAATCCAAAATTTTCTATGGTCATTTTTAAAGCTTGCCGTCATTTGATGTTGCAGATGGCACCTTAACTTATTCATCTCCAAAGTGCTCAAGAACGGGAATTTTTGTCAGCTAGGCTCAGAGACCCCTGAGGAACCCAGTGTATTTGGTAAGTATTGGATTTAGGAACGCAAACGAAACATCTCAAGTGTACTGACTGTCTGCTTTTTAGCAGTGCTAATTAGCACTACCATTAGTCGGAGATATTAACTCATTCGAAATTTTCTGTGCATAATTGGTGCAGACAGCCGAATCAGACAAATGATCTACGGATAGCCGGGGCGATGGCTTGCGACGATCATCATTGAGCAGCAGAGAAAATCGCATTAAAGGCAATGCATAGTCCGATTCTACGAACATGGACCAGAACGATTGAGGATTTGCAACAGAAACGCGCCAATGGAAGACTACCGACCCAGAGTATCCGTTGAGTTAATGCACGATGTTGCTGTGTATCGGGAATTCCTACAGGATAGAAATAAACTATTTCCTGCACAAAACCGGAAGATGCTGTTCCCGTTATATGTACCCTGAGAGTACGAGGTACTAATTACACCTAAACATGATTCTGATGCACTTGTCCACTGAAATCACCTCGTGGCACCACAAGGTTAAGTTCTTTGCTCCTACAAACAAGAATCCTGGGTTCGTTGCAAAAGCCACGTTTTACCTGTCAGTGCTACCTTCTATTGGAGCGTATGCCAGGACTACAAGCTGAATTTGCTTAACAGAGCCACCTTTTCGGACGCCAACTGTTCCATGGATATTTACGGCATACGAACAACTACTGACCGGGATTCGATACAAAAGTGCCTTTCCAGCTTTGTCAGTCGAGATTATGCTTAAACCATGTTGACACACAGGTTAAGTTGTTCTATCTCTTGAGGTGGACGGAAAAATTCCTTGGTGAAATGCCAGACGTAGCTACTTGAGTCACTACGTGGATCCTGAATTCACGTTTCATTGGTGCAGCAGATGTTTTAGAATCTGTATATGTCTCAATCGCTATTACTAACAGATTCAGCCAACCTTCTTGATCCTGGTTCTATCTCATTTCGCTTAGTCAATCAAAAACGGTCAACTGGTCTCTATCCGGCCAATACAACTCTTCAATGTGTCCTAATCAAACAGTTTATATTAGGCTTGCTCAAGTTAAGATTCACTGGTCGACTGCCCCCGGTCTAACGGATTCATTGGCCTTTTGGTTGATCTGTGTCAAGCTATTCCTCGCTTGTCTCTGAGCGTGTCACAAAAATCAGACCAATTTCAGTCCGTTCGCGGACTAGGAAACTTGGCTTGCAATGCGCCACATCCTTGGTCTGTGCCTCACTCACTCGAGCCAAAAAGGGCTTCCCGGCCAGTCCTATTTTCCGGATATGATCCGAACACATTGTCGCACGACTCGTTGTACCGAAAGCAATCACGCACTTTTGGCAGCAAATTATGGCTTCACCTTACGACAGACCCCAACTGTCAATGAGTCCATTATGAATGTTAGTGATGGTCGGCGACTGGTCTATGTGAGTGCGTACATCAAATTCAGAGGTCGATGCAGCTTGATAAACCGCAACTTGCCATACTGAGTCATTTACTACAGTGCCTGGAAACGAAGCACTTCCGATAGCGAACATATTATCTGTAGGAACAGTATGGATAGAGAGACGAGAGAAAAAGAGGCCACTGTGGTTAGAGGACGTACGGGGAATAGGGGAACGAAATATCTGAGCAGTAGCACACTTATCACTACCCACCTTGCTCAATGAAATATGCGGCGCAGACTTAGTTAGCCTTCGAGAGGACTTATGCAGCATGGAGTTTTCCGTAATAATGTAACTGACGGCAGATGATCGGATGACAGGACTAGGGACTTCTAGTCTAGATATGATCGGAACTTTGCTAGGTCCGCTTAAGAGATGAGTCGATGCCGTGGGCCGCCTCCTTCACACAGAGCAATACTCCTTACTTCACCGCACAGCTGCCATGGGAACGGCCACCATCCAAGTGGTTAGCCGTGAATAAGGTAGACTCAAGAACACCAAATAAACAGGCGCGGACAAGAAGCGGCAGTATCGAGGGCATGATGCATTTTCGCCTGGCAAGCGGTCTCCCTGTAAAATACCACATCAGCACACTGGTGGCACCTTAACGTGGCCAGTGTGGCCCGCCAACCTAATAAGGCCACTGCCTTTTATGGTATTCCGCTGACCCGGCAAGGTATTACAGAAGATGCGTATAGACCGACTAACTGGCCACCGGCTTGTCTGAAATGATTCCGATGCCTTGCAGAAGGGGCCTGGTCGAATTAAAAGGCCTGCTCTGGAAAGGACAATCGATCAGTGAAAAACCCACGACGCATTCAACTATGAATATTGGTGACCTTTGTACGAAAATTTCCCACTTTCCAAGTGCTCACGACAGCGATCATCCACCGTACACAACCGCTTGTGCTCCTATTGATTCGCACTGCTCCACTCCCACCCGACTCTCTCACATTCCTCGGGTTTTGTAGTCTGCCATGGTGGCGGTAGGGTAACTGCAATAAGTGCTGTTGTCCTCTCGCGTTCTCCTTCAGATGGCATCCAAATCTCACTGAACTCGTTTCCAGCGGCTGGTGCACTTCGCCGACCTCGATATCCCTTCAAACTAGCTACCTTCAATGTCCGAACACATGCGTATAGATCAACAGCGGTGTTCAGCCCGTATACTGGAGACTCTAGCCATCAGTGTGTGTTGTATATAAGAGACTTGCACTCAAGACTCCAGATTTGTGGTCAGACTGACATATTCATCTAGTTCTTCTGTAACGTTTCATCTGCGTCTTTCTGGGTACCCTGGTTTTGCAGCTTCTTTTGTTGCTGGCGTTGGTGTGGCTCTTAGTAAGAGGGCCGAGGCTGGACTACTTGACTGGATTCCAGTCGACAGCTGGCTAGGTGCTATGAGACTTAGAAGTTCGTGAAAAATAAACAGTCGTCGCTCTGACAGACGCAACTTGTTTGTTGTCTTAGCGTACTCGTCAGCAGATTGTAGCCCAGATACAATCAAGGACACTTTCCACCAAAAGCTGCACGACCTGTTACGCACAGCAAGGCCAAGTAACATCGTGATTTTGATAGGGGAAATGAATGCTAGAATAGGTTGGCTGTCCTCGAATGAGGCGTATCCAGGAGGCTCTTTTGGTTTCGATTCTGACTTTGTTCTCAGCCTGTCAATTGTTTCTCGCTTGTACGAGCTTTACACATTCCAACGGCCGGCACGCCACCTGGCATCCGCTTTGAGTCAGCCGTGGACCCAAATTGACCACATCATTATTAGCTACAGATGGCTGGGCTGTCTAAAAGACTGCCGGTCGTACTGGCGCGTTCCTCTCGACTCCGACCATGCGTTAGTATGCACTGGGTTATCCATATGCTTTGGTTGGCGCTCAAAGCGCATGATACAGAGTTCGTTATATTGTGACAAGTTATCTGGCCCGATTTTCATACTAATTTTCAGAAGCCCACTGGGTGAAAAGCTAGCATTACCTACATCGTAAAACACTAACGACCACTGGTCTTTTACCAAGATGAGTTGTGCCTGGATCCGTCGCGTCTTAACACCCTGGATTTCTGCTGGCACAGTTTAGCTGACCCTCGGTGTTAGTATCTCCCGCAATTACTCCGGAGAACGTTCGGTGGCCTGCTACAACAGATTCATCTACTGAGGCGGAAGTCCTCAAGGAAATCTGAGCAAACGGTTATCGTGCTTTTGGACATTCGCATGACACTGTTTGTTGAAGGGTAGACTGCTTGAGAAATATGAGTCAGTGTTCAAAGAGTTGTACTGTCGTACGTCAGGTCGGGCTGGCACTTATGGCAGGCTTTCCCCTCCGTTCGTCGCCTCCGGTGGAGTACGGCAAGGCTGCCCAATATCCACAATTATTTTCAACCGTCACAGATGTTCTACAGAAAGCTTTATCCGGTCTCGTAGACGGTGGGGTTGAAGTCCTTCTATGGAACAGAGTTTGTGACTTTAAATTCGCCGATGATATCGCCCTGCTGAGTGACAATGCATATGTATATATATAGTATTATATGACTGTTGCCCTTTAAAAATGGCGTGAACAACAGATCAGAATGGCACAGAATTTGATTAGCAATGCCCAGTAGGTACAAACCAGTCTCATGATGAAATTCGGAACTGGAAATTATTTGATGTTCATTGCAGTGTTCTCATTTCATGACCGACCTCGCAGAAGTAATCATTCCAATTGGATACCCTTCCGAGAGCATGCTATCCCATATGGTAGTGTAATCGAAAACAAACAAACAAGTAAACAACATTGGTCGGCGTTGCTGTCTTCACACAGAGCAGCAGACTGTCGCTGTTTTTTCCTGCCTCGATTCATCATCCATGGACGCTGTTAACAATTTAATGCCAGGGATGCATAATAGTTAGCTAGATGGTGTGTGATTAATGTCATAATGCCATGTAAATCTTGGTACCCAATTTCGTCATTCCACTTGTCAAGGTACGCAAAACAGGATTTTTGGTAGCGTACTTTGTGCCACATGACCAGAACTGCCCGCAGACCCAGTGTAAAGTTGCAAAGTTGGATCGCAGAATTTATTCGAGTACACTAAGTTGTGATATACTGTTCTAGTATTTGAACGTTTCAAAATAAAACTCAACATTATTGAGCCACATTTAAAGCTAAGTAGGTGTTAATTACTCTTACTCAGAAACTTGATTGTGTTATGCCAACAACATTAGAAATATCATTCTGTCATGATAGGATGTCTTAGACATGGAAGAAAAGCGACATAAGATCGCATGTAGACGATGCGTCAATTGTTTATGTGGATATCTTCGCGTAGTAATTTGCACATACACTCGTGTCACGTACCGATCTTTTAGCTAATCTGATAGATGGAGCAATGAACGTTCTCATGTTGCTTGCCCAATACAGTTGCTGTTTTCAGAGGGTCATTTGTGTGCATTGTATACGTTTATCCAACCTCATATGACTTCGTCTCAAAGTAGCTACAGCAAGACATTTGTCCAAAGGGCCCGTTATGCTTATGATTCCTGTATATTTATGAAGCATACAAAAGCATTCGGGATTTCAAGGGCTAATTAGTTGAAACGCTTTCCACAGTGATGTTGGTACCATTCTTGGTATCGCTAATTATGTAGGTCACCAATTTTGAGACCACAGTAAAACTATACTTATTTGGAAAAAAGCATAAGTTCAGTCGAGTTCATAGGAACGGAGTAGCCCGGACGTAAGCTTAGGTGGTCATTCGTCACAGTAAGTGATATCACTCAGAACTACAGAACAAAAGCTTTAGTTATAATCCAGTGTTGATATTAAACCACAGTTAGTAAATTCCGTTGAGTTAACTTTTGACAAATTTGAAGTGGATAGGATGACACTCGTGAACAGAAAAACTATGTTATCGATGAGTTAGCTATAGCAACCTACCTTTCTCCTTATCAGGAGCTTAAAAAAGCTGACAGACTGATCCGTAACTACTTCACTGATCGGACTCCGTTTAAGTCCTTCATTAGTATGACATCCTGTTCATTACCTGCTAGGGCAATGTGTCATACAGTGCTGTCATTTAGCCACACTTTTATTTAGACAAAACATCAGTCTGTTCTCTCTTCATTTATCGGAAGTATACTCTCGATGGGAGCATTCCAGAGCGGAGATCAGTCGCGCAGTTCAAAACAAACTAGACGAAATTGAAGACTGTTTTTCATCATGTTACCCGAATCGGAATATATCTAAACGTGACAAGACATCAGCTTCGTTTTCAATCGAAGAATCAAACCAAAATACTTCTAATGCAGTCTCTTCTCTGTAATCAAGAAATATATTTTCCCATCTTGCACAGCGAGACACCCCAGAGTTTTGCTTCCCTTCAATTTTCCGTGATATTATACAAAGTTTGAAAACTGTTGCCCATCTCAAACTAAGTATGTTCCATATCTCAGGGATACATTTTATAATTTGTAATAGATGAAATTATTCACCACTGCCTTTACTGCTCCTGGTTAAACTATGAAGGACGTTCATTGGACCATATAATCCTTAAAACGCACTTCTATATGCAAGCGCATACCTCTGCTATCATTTGTGGACATCTTCATGAGCGAACGTTTCACTGGTTGTGATAGCTTTCCCACCAGAAACCTATCGCATACGAGTCATTGCTTATACCGTTAATTCGCAAAGGCTGCTCAAACTTTGAAAACCTATTTCCGCACAATTTTATATATTGTAATTAGTTTTATCGTACCGTGATCGCGCGCTTTTTCGGTCGCAAATGTATTTTTTGGAACTGCCGAACAGTTTGAGATTCTGTATAAACTACCCCATTCTGTCTATAGACAAAGCATAAGTTTGAAAATTCGCTCCTTGGAGCAACTGCTGACTTCGCTTGGTTGTACGGACCGATCTAATCTTGCCAACAAAGATAAACTGGCTATTTACTCATCGGCATAGCAACTGCGACAGCTTAACCTCTAGCCAACATATTTCTTTTAAGTCTCGTAGTTGTAGAAAAATTGGAGATTCACAGGATCGAGTCTATGTGCAAATAGGCAACTGCAGTTTATAAAACGTCAGAGGGCACTGCATCTTGCGCCACAAGTTTACAACTATGCTACTCGTTACAAGCATTGTACGCCGTACAGCTGTTGCTGAAAAATCGTACCCACCTTTCATTGATGTAGTAAGCATTTCACCTAAAACTCGCTATTCGTGTGCTGTTTTTTGTGCACATAATCCGAAGCCAAGTTTATCGGCCCATTGGATTTTGTGTCGTTAAAAGATAACAGGCGATAGATGATGATGGACTTTGCGCTTTATCGGAGTGCATTACAAAAGTTTAAACCCAGTCTGGAAGGCGCTCACGTACTCGGTTACTTGAGGGCTATTATTTGCCCCATGCAGGTACTATATATGACGAACAGCGCATGAATATTGATATTTGCTGGAGCGGTTTTCATACAACGTAGGGAGACTGCTGTGTCAGCAAAGGGAATAGTTTGTGAACTTGCCAATTCCGTGGTGATGCAAACATGCCACAGTTTAAACGTTCCACATGAAACATTGGTGAAAGCGGTCGGTTATTTTAATGGATCGAACCTGAATTGATAACTGTCACGTATTGGACTATACACTGATAACAAACTGTTCCTGGCCAGTATAGATTTCTCCATTTGGTCATAGATGCGATTGGAAACAATCCACCGTCTTCATTAGAGCATTTAAATGAACAAGTATACAACGGGGTCAACCTTTCTAGCTAAACCTCTAGATTTCTGGTGCACGACAGTCAAAAAAATGAATCCCACATTTAATCAAAAGAGAATATCCGTTTCAGCCCAACTCTTGTTCACGGAATACACAGGTACACACTTACACACAGTACACAGCTATGCTCCTTTGCTTATCAGAGATGCGCACGGTCCTTTTAGCCTACTATCAAAACCCGTAACTTGGGTTGCTGAAACGGAGCAAAAATCTAAAATGAATATTTTTAGGGAAAATCCTATGAAGACGAAGGAGCAGGAGCATGATTTCGACAGTGGCTAAAGATCGATAACGGAGTGCTGAATCCCCAAGTATCGACCCAGTTTCTGATACATTTGGAGTAACATCGGTTGTGAACGCGAAACCGACCAGCTACACTAACCTCTAAGTCAGTGGAAAAGTTTTCAAAGTCAAAATAAGACAAACCTCTCCATTAGCAATGTTTTAGTGAATGCGAAAGGGATTTTCATGATGAAACATTCTCCCAAACGAATAAGCCAATGCCAACGAATGGATATTTCGATTCAAAACGACTCAGCAAGAACAAGCACTTCAAGCTTTAAGTACATGACCCCTTTGAATAATCGACAGACCCTTAGCACCAAAACGAATGTCGATGTTCGAAGAACAACTTAGTTTCATTTTAATTCCACATGGTCACAATGCGGTGGCAACCTGGTTTTGATTGCCCCTCAGATGGGCCGAATATTTATAAAGGAAAAATAGAAACCGACCTCGATGACTCAACATCCTACTCCTAACAGCACTGCTAGTAAAATTCTCCCATCCTAGTCTACTATGGCTACAACAGTGTTCCGATACCAAAAACCTTCGCGCATCTGTCGCCAACTGCTAAATTTATGAACCGCATAGCTGAGTCTTTCGTATCGCCGTAGTGTAATCTCGACCGCTGATCGATAACCAGATGCCGCGCCGAAGCCATAAATATCTAAAACTGGTAAGGCCCAATCGAACCCTCTCTAAGTGCGGAGAAACTTCGCCCGACGCACAACCGCCAAGG
Source organism: Fasciolopsis buskii (assembly GCA_008360955.1). Classification (NCBI taxonomy): domain Eukaryota; kingdom Metazoa; phylum Platyhelminthes; class Trematoda; order Plagiorchiida; family Fasciolidae; genus Fasciolopsis; species Fasciolopsis buskii. The sequence goes on along the minus strand of LUCM01007778.1, from coordinate 23,882 downwards.
GCGGCGTAACCATAGAAACAAAATCTCTCCGTCAACTCCAATCCTTTAAAAAGATGTAAGGCTTTGAGACAATCTGATTTTGTAGCAGCACTTTGCACTTTAAAGACAGAAAACTTACCGTCAAAATGCGTACACCATCGCTAAGGCAGTCGAGAAATACTTACAATTTACCAGGGTTTTCATTCAGAAGCATAACATCGGCAGCACAGTCAGACGATTTAATGTCTGACTGCATAAAAATATCGTTCTTAAACGAAGGTGGAGCTATCTTCATACTGACTTCGACCATAAAGCTGGAAATAAAAGACAACCGAAAGCAACGGCGATGAACACAACTATTTGTGGTGAACTCCCTTGGAAGACCCCCGAAAGCACCAACTGTTTCGGCTATCTGCATTTGGAAATTGGGAAAATAGAGTGAATTGCCGTGATATATGTTTCGACGACAGGGAGCGCCACAGAACTGCTTAATCGTCCGGGAGACATTCCGCTTTGGGACTAAGATAGTACTTTAAGGAATTGGATTAATCATATGAAAATAGGAGTGAAGGGAGGACTGTTGATGTTCCGAGCTGACGAACAACACCAGTGGCAACTAACCATCTGTTCAAATCAGTGACAAGTATTTTCGTCTTCTTGCATAAACGGCGAGCACAATACTCGGTCGCATTGCATTCATCACTATGTGGCTACTACTATCTGTAAAATTTCCTGGTCCTGGATAACAAACACTTAGCAATGTTTACCAAGATTAGAAAAGAGGCACCAAATACAACTACGGAGAAGAATGGAAGTGTCGCATTTGATTTGATGGCCTCGTTTCCTTTAGCTTTACTAGTGGTACAAAATATCATCATAACATCCAAAAATAAAAATTTCCTATCGGTAAGTTCCGTCATTTAACACTCTCAAAATGCACCCATTAAGTCCGGCATTTCATAAAGCGACGGGTAAACCACGACCCTTCCGTTTTCTTTTTAATACATGGGCTAGGAGCGAGTAAACCTTGAGGGGCATACCTCGTACTCACTAGCAAATACTACACGGCTGGGGCAACTGGCAACCCTGGTCCTTGAATTTGGAGTGGCATAGAACCACGTGACGTTTCGTTATGTCGGGTGTGATAACGAGCCAAAAACGAGTTGCCGTCTATCACCAAAGTGATCGACAGATGAGGGATTCGAAACCCTGACCACTTTGATGAAAACGTTTAATCCATCTGACCATCGCCGGCCAAGTTGACTGTAATTAATACACAGTTGTTCTAATTACCCCTCGTCAGAAAATCGGCCAGAAGCAAACTGCATCATAAAAGCATTTATTAGCGAGAAACACACCATTTATAGTCTACACATACTTCAAAATAAACTAAATACACTGCCGCATCAAGCTCCGTTGACCGCGGAATTCTGGTCCACTACATCGCTTTTCCTTATAACTCACCACCCGTGTTTAGCGCTAGACAGCGAATTAAGACGCACTGACCGCTGCACTGTAGCCAGTAACACGTTTCTATAAAGAGTGAATATGCAACGGGTAAACGGAGTGAATTAACATAAGCGACCACATACAGTCTTGGATATACGCGTTTCACCCCTCCTGTCGAGCTACCATCGTTTGACACGCAGCTACTAACGTAAGTGAAACAACCCACAACTGTTATTTCCTCTTCACACACCATGAAACTTGAGTCTACTGTCGTCCAGTCATATAATAGTACTGTACACTTTGAAGGTGCAAAGCAAATACTGAACCGGGCAACAGACCTCAACCTCGAGAAAGACTAGCATCGTAGGAGGGCGGTGCGTGTGGCGCGTTTCGAGTAACCGTAGAAGAGTGAATATCTGGTCGAGGCAACCTCTACCTGGATGAAGTCCCGCCTGCTGTTCGCCGATAATACTCTCGCGAATCGGCGTCAAACGACGTGACATAATAAAAGCCATCTTAG
>LUCM01007778.1:0-13898 GCA_008360955.1 Fasciolopsis buskii | reverse complement strand
ATGGTTGCCGGCTTTCCCCTCCTTCTTCTTCGTGTAGTGAGCGCTAGTGGTTATGGGGCATGACGTCTTCATTATACATATATATATATATGGCACTAACGCAATAAACAAAAAGCATGAATTTAGGGAAAATGGATAAAAGAGGAAAAGTATGGAATAATAATCAGAAACAAACTGATTGTTTCTTGTCTTTCCGCCGTATACATTTTGTGATTTTCTGGTTGCTTTCGGCGCTTTTTAAGGGAAACGAGTTCTGCACTACATTACTGTGAAACATCATAAAAAATTCATCAATTAGGGAACCGCCCCCTATTAGCAGAGATTAAGTGCGTATAATTACCAAAGCACCACAACCAGCAGCAGAAATCAGCAGTCCCAACGGAATAGAATTTTTATATGAAATGAAAACCCAGAAAGGTTGACGAAAGCAACATAATGCTTGGCCGACCACGGAACAGCGCCCAGACGACAGCTGGTTCTAGGAACAAAAATCTGGTTAATTTTGCAGTTGACTACTTTGCGACTCGTTTACTCAGATGGGAGTAGTATGAAAACTGGCGATACATCGGCGTACTGTCGCCTTTTCAAAAATAACCGAAATCTGTAAGATAGCAATGCTACTACAAAGAAGCGGATGGCCATTGCTACCGTTATTTAAAAGCCACTTCTGACATTCCGCTGTGTCCAGAATCGACCTCAAATTAATCCGTCTTTTTGTCGTAAACACCGAAAACGACGAAAACGAAATGTTTGCACATAACAGGAACAAGAAAATGTTGTTCGTTTTTTTTGTTTTGATCCACTTCATGTTATTTTTCTGTAAGTTCAACTATCCCCAATCTTCCTTCATCATAACAATATTTGGCAAAATCTAAATTGGGCAAGTTTGAAATACACACATGTATATACATTACGATCCTTTCATTTCGCTGGCAAATCTCGGGTGAACAGAACACAGCGGAGCGCCAGTTTTGACCGCCGTGTGTGGTTTCCATAAAATACAACCTATCAACGTTGCCGAAGTTAGTCCGCGATTACCTATCTCGCAAGTGGGGGCCAAACGCATTCACAGTTAGCTGTTATATCTGCGGCCTTTCCGTCATCCACATTCTGGCAGTACATAGACTCACCTCAAACCATTGAAGGAATCAAGTTTATATATATATATATATATATATATATATATATATATATATATATAGAGAGAGAGAGAGAGAGAGAGAGAGAGAGAGAGAGTCGAACAGCACACCGCTCCTCAAGTAGCCCTTCAAATGACGTCTTTTCATTCGTTTTTCGAACGACTAAATTGTCTTACCCTTGGGATACAGGAAATGGACTTGCAATATATAAAAGACCATCAAAATTCTAACTGGATAAGATATCCACTTTACTGAGCAATTTTTCCCTGCTAAATTCATGTTTTATACGGGATTCCAGTAGCTCTATTGAAAGGTTTAACAATCTCACGACTACCAAAACTTTTGTCAAAAGGCAAATTTGCTAAAGTACCCCAAATGAAGGCATTTTAAGTGATCAGGAAATAATAGTCCCCAAACCGTCTCCGCAAAATTTCACTTAGGTACTTTTAAGTACCATTTTTCATCCCCATCGGGAACAATTTGGGGAGAAAGCGGGTACTTTTTGGGACAGTTGTGCTGCTTGGACATATGTGCAATGGACCTCGTCGTACAGCAAGTTATTAAGATTTCTTCGACAATTACCCGGCGAGCAGAAACTGAATAATGCCGGTCAACAGTCGGTGTCGGGCCAGACTAGTTCAGTTAAAATTAGCATTAAAAATCATAACAGCTTCAAAGAAAACAGTTCCGTACTCAAGTTTATGCACAGCTAGAAAGCCAGGATAATAACTAACCTGCGTTTTTCTTCTTTTTCAATTTCACGATAGTTAGCCTCCATTGACCGAAGGTCGTCCCATGGATTTACTTCTTTGTATTTTCGGGGATCGAAATGCAATGCCTTGTGGATATCACGTACAACACGAGCATATTCCTTCGATTCAACCACATCGCTATCGTCAATGAAGCTGTCGTCACTCTCATAGTCATCTTCGCTGTAGTTACATTCAGACTCACTATCATCAACTGCCCTAGCAATAGCCATATTTACACCTAATTGGGCGGCTATTCCAGAACCACGACAAGATGGTGTGGGTGGCGGTCGAAACGATTGACGAGGTGTCGGAGGACGAGCGGCGTTGCTCCTGGGGGCGGTGGGGACTTGTACATGGCTCTTAGGTTTCGACTTTACCTGGGATGGCTCAGGGGTCGTTTGACGCTTTCGAGTCGGTTGTGTGAGGGATTTGTTCGAGTCCTCTGTCTGTGGCGGGCGTCGGGGCTTTTCTAGACACTGTTTGTCAACCTTCTTACTCAGGATTGCTGACTGATTCATCTTTACTTGTGGATCGTGTGGCAGGCTTGAGATTGTTCTCACGGACTGAAGTTGGGCCGCTATTCCGCTACGGGGAGGTACAGTTCTGTCTGAAACACAGGAAATGTGGGTTGGTGGGCGGGGAAGATTCCCTTGATTTGACTGTAATCTTTTTGAAAGTACCGTTTCCGAACACTTTGCAAAACCTGAGGATTTAGAGCTTGAAACGGATGTGTTAGACTTCGGCCCAATATGCCCCTTTGGGTCGAATGGCCTTGGAAGATCAATAGGTTGTTTGATTTTGTCATTAGGAGCAGTCTTTTTGAGTCTATTTGCATCTGCCTCCGAAGAGCCTTTTGAGGACTTCTGGGGTTCAGCTGACGGAGTTTTAAGAGACTTTTTGTTTTGCGGTTGCCTGCATTTTGATGCGTCTGATGAGGTTGTGCGATGGGATTTGCTATTATCAGTAACTGAGCTTTTCGAGTTTTCTTTTTTGCCATATAAAGATTTCACGGAGCACGGAATCAGATCTTCAAAAGCTTGTTTTTTAGGCTCTACTGCTTCATTTCGCTTGGCAAGCTCAAGAAGCTCAGCAAAAGACAAATTATTTTTTTTCGGTTTTTGCTGTACCAGGGTCCCATGACTTGATATCGATTTTTCGTTTTTTGGCTTCTGTTTCGCCTCCCTGTCTTCGGAATTTGCTTTTCTAACAGGCTGACTTCCACTGTTGATTACCGATGAATTCGGCAATGACTTTTGAGGGTAAAAAGGGGTCGTGTGTGAGGATTTAGTAAGAGTCTGAGGTGCTATGCCATTCCGAAGCTTATTCTTCAGCACCACAGAGTGGTGTTCCACGGTTTCTCGACTTGCGCCGTCTGTCTGATCTATTATGGGTTTTACTTTCGTTTGGATCTTTCGTGCTTGTTCCAGTTCGTGCATCCGTTCTAAACGTCTTCGTTTGGTCATCTGGTCAATCTCTTCAATCTGGAATAGTAATAATACAGCAAGGCGTTTAGAAGCTACCTCTCTATCTCTTTTAATTTGTCTCTTCTCCGCAATCGCCAGCATTTCATGAAACTCCATGGCACCAAGGAATGTTTGGGAAAGCACCCGGTGAGACTCTAAACGCACAACGGCTCTGTACCGTGAAGGCCGTCAGGTTCAAGTTATAGTTACAGTCAGTTTGCAAGAATTTAATTTCAGATCCGAGTTCTTGCACTGAAAGCTTCTTGGATAAGACGATGCTTTGAAAACGGTTCAGTTCATTTTAGCGTGTATGTGATGAAAATTTGGCTTCCAGCATCTCCACTTCGCACCTTCCAGCACTGTTCTACTCTTTCGGAAGGACAGAATATCAGATAAAACAGATGCGTTTTGTGTTCATATCTAAGACTTATTGTTCAAGTTCTGGATAAATTGCCGATCAGAAACCATCTGAAACATTTTTAAATCTAAAAGTGTTAGTATTAATAGCCACCTGTTTTGGTAATCTGTTCAATCTTGGAATAACTTTATTGACGAGAAACCTAAATTTAATCTGGATCGCTCTATGGTTGCCCTGCTAGCTAGAACTATCCCAGTTCAGTTCATTTTAGTTCCACTTTCTGTCAGATTCCAGGGAATTACTACCAGATATCTAATCTTCCAAACTCTAGGGTATAAAGATCATTAGACCGGGTGATGTTTAGATAACAGTTCAGTTCACTAGAGATGTGGTCATAATAGCCGAACAAATATCTAAAGGTCTTTCGCTGACATGAACAGAAACTGGCGACGATCCCTGTGACTATCTTTCATCCTTTTATGCTTGGCTTTCCAGCGACTATTGTTTCACTGCAAAGAATTCGAGGAAGAACGACTCATCTCATGTCCACTGCGAGGGAAGGATTACTCCTCGGGGATTCCCACCCGGTTTGTACTGTTAAAAGCAACGCTTGCTACCCTGTAATAGAGATACAGCTGTCCACCTGATTTCGCTTGTGATTTAATTCGATCTAAATGCCTGAAAAGTGTGTACCAATATAATCTATCGGATTAACACTGTGTAATTAGGGAGTCACTCCATTTGCCTGATGGCCGCGATGCTTTATCATTTCTTTTCTCCTTCTCTCGTTTCTGGGGTCGAGGTCTCCTTAGATGAGGACCCCTGGAGGAACTCCCCTTAGATAGTTACATATTTGGAATATCTCAATCAGATCTCCCCAACGCTGGTGTTCCAGTGAGAACAAGCTGAAGTCAAAGCCCCAGTTTATAGGTTCTCTATCTCTGACCTTCAATCAAGTATGTGACTAGTCAGTGCACCTTCTGTGCCATAATTCTTTTCTTTTCGGAAGAATATTGACTGAGCCTGAATGCGATTTTCTAAAAAGGGCCCAAGAGGGCCCAAGAGGGCCCAAGAGGAAGGAAATTCTAAACATTTTGGTACGATGGCGCTTATTTTATTCTGAAACGCTCTCCTATGGCCTTCTCTGCAGAATCAGTCAATTAGCCAGGCCACTTAACATCCGACATAACTTGAATTCCAAAGTCCATCATTCTCCTTCCGGCATTCAGTGTGAAAAGATCATCCGCTCGTGCTAACATAGTGCCCTCGGTGTCCCTAGAAGCGGGTTGCTGTTTCCTGCTTTTAGCGATAAATTCCACGTTTGTCTCATCTAAATTCTGAGCCGATACAGCTGCATAGATTGAATCGTCCAGATTATCCAACCACCTTCACGTAGTCCGTGAAGGAAAAATCCGGAGGCTGTATTGTTTTAGCTGTTATTTACGAACGGTGAAAAAACAGTTGCCCAAGGACCGAGCCCTAGGTTACTCCAATGGTGGCCAAACATGTCCAAACTGGTTTCCCCAATTCTGACCTAGAACCCCGATAGCCTACCGGCTATACTAAATGCTTGCACATCCAGCGGCATGAATCCAAGATTCTTTTAATCAAGCGCTTTATTGATTTCGAGACGACACTTCTACCGGTATGCCTCCACCTAGCCTGCAAGTCTCTTCGTCTAAGAAGTACAGAATATTTGTAAGACAGAATTTGGGTTTCAGGAGTCAATGTTGCGTCAGATGCAGACAAATGTGTTCCCTGATAACATTCTGACACTTTTCGTAGGTTGCTTGCTAGGTTCATTGGTCTGTAATTTCTCTATTCCGATCTCGAGCCATTCTTGTGGATAGCTATTACTGCCGCCGCTTTCCATCCCTATGCCAAATATCCCTGCTGCAGAGTTGTCTTATGAAGCTTAAATATCGGCCCTACCAAACGGTCGGGAGGACGCTTTATAATAGCCGGAGGGATCTCGCCTGTATCGGCCGATTTACTAATATTTACACTGTCTTGGTGTAAACAAACGGTATAGCCGCGGGTCTTCCATATCCAGTGGCGAAAGTGAGTGATCCATCCTTGAGAAAGTACCCATCGACCGCTTGTTTATTGATATACCGCTATCATTCGTCGCAACGGAATTTTGGTCTGTTTTTTTCGGGCCGACTCCGTCTCCAGGTGATTACGTTGATTGGACCTAATCATAGCATTTTCTGGATTGCTTCATGGGGCAAATGCCTGACGCTGCCTTATAGTTGTATTGGGGCTTTGTGATATTCTCTAGGCCTTATTGGAATGCTTGACCTACCGAGCCCCTACATGACTGCTGTCGTGGGTCTTTCACAAGAACCCGATTCGGTCTCAACGTTTTATGACTTTGTTTATTCCTGCCTTCCACAATAATGCACTGCCTATTTGTCATCGTCACTTCAGCGGTGCAAACTGGTGTTTGAGGACGTGCATGAACTCTTACAGTGCCCGTCACAAGTTTTCCATAGTGGTGTTTTAGCAGCTCTAATGCTTTATGACGAAGCCTACCTACGTTCTCGTTTATAAAGCTGTTCACCATTTTAGGTGTTGTCTTTGAAACCCACCTGAGGAGTGCATTGACAATCGCGTGATCACGCTTTTTCCCAGGGGGATAGAGCTGCAGGTGCTCCATACCCCTTTGTCGTATTTTAATCACGAGGTCCGGTAAAAATGGTATACATCCAGGCCTACTGTTAGTGTCCTTCTTCATACGTTGGTGCACGGGACTTTCATGAAGCCACCATAGAAATTCTCTCCAAGTCCTCGGTAAGCACGTTTCAACTTTCAGGTTGATGTGCGGGAAGATGAGATTGCCCATGATCCTTACTTTCCCGGGATCAAACACTGCTTGCGCCCGGGCTTCAAAAGGGTAATTGCCTTCATCACGACTCAAACCTGGACAGCGATACAGGCAGATCAAGCGGCCCACCAGTTTGGGCCAAATATGCCCCCCGGTGAATAAGTGAACATTACTGCTGCACGGTCTAGTTTCCGATTCCGGGTAATTTCTTCCCTCTCCATCTTCAGTGGATACGTCCTTACCCAGAACTTTTTGCTTCCTGTCCTGACGACCTACTGCGAATTTCCCAGTTACCTCTCGGGGTATGCTGTAAGCGTTGGGTAACCGAGCTTTTCTATATTTGACGAACTATGTTTGGTGCCTACCGCGAACGCAGGCCGACTCGGCCGCTTGTTACGTATTCTGCAAGCGTTTGCTCTGATTATCTCCCAGGCTTTTTACCCTAATTTAGCAGCACAAGTTGACTCAATGATGCGTGCGACCGCTTGCTGTCTCGGCGCAGGACATCAGTGAGTGCATCGTCCAACGGTCGTTAGGAGTAATTCCAGCAGTCTTTAGGGAAACCACTATCCGCTACCGCAGCCGAATCTGTTCCTTCTTTCTCTGTAGTGAATTGTTTGACCATCCGGTATGGCTGAAGAAGTAGCGCATATACTGTTTCTCAACCTCCACAAAGGAGACAGCCATTACGTGCGTGATGCTTGGCACTACCCAGTTAACAGGCTTTGGCAACTAAGAAGCTTGATACACGCAATTTAACCGTAAGTATTAAGGCAACTGAACTTTTGCCTCCGGGACGACCTCTCTCTTAATAGTTGCGGTGTTATGCGAGCCACCTAGTCTTCCGTTAACAATTTCCAAGACTTCAATAACTTGTTGCTGAAGACGTTCATCCTCTCCTTTGCTCATGAAGTTGCTCATGAAGTCCATAACTTAACATTACCTGTTGAATTGTGCTGGAAGACCAACCCAAAATGTCTGGTAGGGATTTCAACATTTCGAATGCCTCAGTTAGATTGCCCTACAGCCTTATCATGTCTTATAACAACTTACCACTTGGTTGGTCAAACACTGCACTTTCTCTGCGCAAGCAGAATCCTTACTGAAGAGTATCCCCGAGCTTGGATGCAATACCATAGCCGGAGTCTGGCGATAGCCTTGTGCAGCGGCATGAATACATCCGCCTTCCTAAGTGTTATGTGCGAATTTGACTTGAAATGTTTTCTAGTCATATGGGCTTTCAGGTTCCACTGTTCATCCCACTGCATTCTGCTGTCCCTACTAATCCTCGGTCTTTCTTCCTCTTGGCCGAATCTACCCCGAATACCCGCTACTCTGCTACAATTATTTCGCCCGAGTTTTCAGTGTGTACGTGACTTTGGTCCACATTTATGCCCATATTTCACTTGCATGTTCATGCTGACACTCCCGCTTGGTACGTGGCCATTTATGTAGCTTCTCTACTGCTGGTTTTGCTAAATGGTCTTTGGCGGGACCGGCTTTATTCTCGTCAGGTCAGTTATGTAATAATCCCATTTTTCATATTCGACCATTTCGTCGGCTATCATTTAGCTGATTTTTGTTAAGCTTTGACCGACTTAAGTGCATATTCCTGGTGACCTTGTGATCGACAGACCCCAAAGGCGAAATCTGCATGAATTCCGGGCTCCTGGCTTAGTCCCTACCCCAAAAGGTCCCAATTCCGCACTTGGAACATCGGCGGCTTCACCGTGTTTTCCATTCACGTTGTTGAATATCTCATCACAGCGGTTCAATAGCTGGTCTCCTAGGGCACCACAGAAATTCGACCAGTAAGGGCCTACCTGGGTCTCGCTGTAACCCCTTCCGTGTATCCAGGGGCCCAATCGGTGAACCCGAATGACAGCCGCTGGCTGGTTTAAACCTCTGGCCTTGATAAACCACTCACCCCTCCGCTGTTTATATCTCTACGGGCCTTAGCTTCTTCTAAAATGCGCTTCCCCTCAATAGGAGTCACAAGACTTTCGTTAACGACAACTTGGTGCCTACCCCCATTCTGAACCCCGCAGATGAAATGATAATAAATGCAGTCCCTGCTGCATTGGAACGATAAGCATTGCTTCCATTTTGTGTGACAGTTTGCGTGAAACGCTTTTGCTTTCACTCGGGTTTTCATTGATCAACATCGCCGCTAGCCGTGTGGGGCTAGCCAGCTTCTTCTTGCTGGCTTCGCTAAGCAACGGTTTGCTGGCTCCTTAATTCCGGCGATCCCTAACTTACTCTCGTTTTTCTGAAAAACTTCTGTATACGTTCGCCCGGCACTTTTTATTACTTCGTCCTTCAACTTTCTTCGAGTCTCCGAAGTGGTTTATTAGGTCAATGATACCGCTTCTAATAACCTGGCTTCGCGAGCCGCTCAAGCTGCAGTTTGGCACTGGCTGCAAACCCATCGCATCCACCTGTTTCACAAAAGAATGCGTGATTTTTCAATGGTATTTGGGATCACGTCGCTCCTGCCCAACGCTCGCACGCTGCCCACGCAATTCCTTTCGCAATTGGCGTGCCACATGCACTAGATACTCAAGGGTAGAATACTAATGTGATGTGAGCAGAAAAACTGAGGAGGCAAAAGTGCTGCTGGCCAAAAAACATGGGAACGGTTCTCCTGGAAGGGTTTAGTGCTGTGAATAGCAAGGCATCCAAAAACATCACTGCGCTTATGTCGCAAACCATAACACTGAAAATTACAGTGAAAACAGGTTTCCATGCGAGACCAAAAATGTGCGCAGATTAAATGCTAGCAAATTAATTCAGAACAAATCACTGCTAAAACCTTGGGTGATTGCGATGCACCGGTATTCGCATCTTACGAAACGAAGGCAACAAGATTCAGATCAAAATCGAACAAATCGCCAGATTAATTTGGTTTATTCACCATAGAACAAGAATACATCTAGGGTCCAATCAAGTGCCCCCGATTTCTCCTGATATACTGCGCGAGGTTCCACTCATCACTATTTTCATCTTTGCTTTCGAGAACCTTGATCCTGGCTGAAAGCAAAAAGGTATATTCATTTAGCTCGCCACCTCGGCGAGCGGTTCTTATTTGTCCTTTGCCTGACGAGTAAATCGACAATAGACCCTCCGTTTACACAGAAGAATTCTCAACTCGTATTATTCGAGTGCCTTGAATTCTGTTGATGTTTTCCAGCGCGGTTGGACAACCCTGCCAGTTGAGTAGGCCCCGCTGAAAGGAACAGAAAAAAGAAAGCTTCATTTCACCCTAACGGAGAAAGATGACGTGGGTCACAAGATCTAGCAGTCCGCGTCAATACTGCAGAACGAAAATTCGAAAGCCTGCCAAAATCTGGGGCCTCATTGCTTTATGTCGGGATAAACTGCATATCAGTTGCAGTCCGGCAACCGCATTGTTCCAAAGTCATTTCGATAAACTTACGACGTTGGTACCGGAGAAGCGTGATCTAACCAAAGTCATACATTGTTTGCGTAGGCTTCTCCTCATGCTCACGTTTGCGCGAATTCATGTGACACTGAAAAAACGGTATGAGCCTCTGCTAATCAGGCAGTTTAAGATCTTAGAAGTGTCCAGGAAGCCAGTCCCGTCGGTTCTTAGCGGCAGTTAACTTCAGTCAACGGAATGGAAATGGGGAGTTTAGAACAGTTAGGTAACCGCAAGTATTTGCAGCTTCCAAAACCATACATGTTATTTGATTCTAAATTTCTAAATAACGGAGCAACAGGGACATCGCCAGTATTAACAGGTACTTTTGTATTTAACCCTGGAAACAAACTGTTTATGCTTTCCATGTACCGTCCCCAACCAGGCATCCAAAACTTTCTCGAGTTCATCCACATTGGTACAACCAACCACATGTATTGAGATTTGGTTCCATGGCGTCATATTTTTGAAGAACCCGAACCTCACCTGAGGTCGACCGTGGCTTCTGTGGAGGATGAGCCACGTCCACTGCCAACTCTATTTTGTACAAGAGGAAACAATTTGTTAAACTCCCCACCTGGGTGACCCTTCATCATTATGAACATAAGAATACCTACGAAGAAAAAAGCAAAGGACGTGCAACCTTTTGCCATAGGTTTTGGTGTTTTGGCCAGTTTCATACATTTACTGAGCGGCTTGTAAACTATCATAAATACGGCGCTATGCTTGAACGCAACGCTCTAGGTGTAGATTTGCGATACTCACCTTCATGGACACAAATACAACGGTGTGTACAAGATATCGTCCCGTTTTGCTTGTAAGGTTCCCCTCTGGTCTTTTTCACCTTGCTAGGAAGGTACTTTTTGGTCTAAATTCAATTTATTGTGGTTAAAACGAAGTTTATATCATGGGATGCTTCCATGGCTTCATGCATTTCCTTTCCTCTGCGGCACTCTAAAGAGATCAGCCTTCCTCATTTTTCCAGGTTCAGTAGACATTCCTACTTGTGCAACCGGGCTTCTTGTAGTTCTACATCCTCAACTTTGACATAATCAGCAAAAAGCAGCTTAGATTTCACGTGTTTTTTCCTCAAGTCCTTTTGTAGTGAGAAGAAAAAAGTGGATTCTTGAACTAGCCCGTAAAGGGTGTCAATTTTCATGTCCGTAAGGAACTCCTTGTATCCAAAAAACCTTAGACTAAGCGTTCTTCTAAAAAGGATATTTGTCGCTATTTTCATTGTTTTTAATTCTTTCATTCTGCAGCCTGAATGACTGTGGGTGACTGAGCCAAATATCTTGCTAAGCTTTAGGTAGCAAACCCTGACCAGATGGCCTTCTAATTGTGCCGCTTTCTCATACAGCAACAGCAAGATGTTAGTCAGGCAAGAAACTCCCACTGTGAATGCGTGCACCACCACCGGAAAAGTGCACCAGTTTATTAAGTCATACCATGTCTGCCTTCCCTCTGGGCACTTGCACAAAATGCTAGTTACACTTACCTGTATGTGGCATTCTGGCCGGTGCATAGTTCTGCTATTACGCATTCTCATTAATGCCGCAGCTTTTTATTCGGAAGGTCCTCCTGGAGGAGGGCGTATAGAAATGCATGACAGAGACTGCAAACGTTTTCGTCAACGGATAAATGACCGCCAGTTGTGTCACTCCAGGAACGGTAGTCCTGCATCTATTTATCCGGTTCATAGCTCTCACAATTTGCCATTTGGTCACAAAGAGTTCTCTAACGTCGCAAATTTGGGAAATTTCAGGGCTTTCCAGGTTGATATATGCTTCATCTGATGAGCGAAAAATACTGTCGAACAATTTCAGCTAGAAGACTGCCTCTTCAGGTTTGGCCACTATAGGTTCCCGTTCGCGATAAACCACACATGCAAATCACGTCGCGAGTCTGTTTTGCTAAGTCCAACTCAGGTGAATACTTCCCTTTTCGGTTGAACGTTCGTGCTGTGTTGAGCGTCCGTCTGCCTTTTTAATGCTTCTGACCAGCACCATATGCTTTACATTTCGTCTGTCTCCGATTTTGAGATTTTCTTGTGTGCCTTAATTCTGATGTTCAACATAATAGCTTTCGGCTGCTTTTCATGGAATTAAGTGCGATAGACTACTCCCTCAGCTTGATTAGTCTATCTTTAATGCTCGCCGAACTTCTTTTGCAGGCAAACATTCGCTTTCCGCCAACCGAGGCGTTTGTTCCACTACCCGTGCTTATTCTTAAGTTTTCAGCCTTCTACGACATCTGAAAGAGACACTAGGAGGTGGTTCATTCTATGATATAATGCATAAACAGAGTTATCATGTGGTCTCTCTTGTACAGCGCCTCAGCTCTTAAATCTGTTACATCCCTCTGACACCTGGCGATTGGTAAGTCTTATGGCATGGGACGTTACTCTTCTCGGTGTGTTATTTTGTGCTACTCGTCACTTCATACCATTCAGGAGGAATTGTTGAATAACTGCCCCTTCTGGCCTTTTTCATTGAGGTGTTTTCGTTCTTCTTGTCGACTTCGGGAAGGCTGAAATCCTTTATTAATACAAAGTATTAATTTGAGGCCAACTCTGCTCACATTAGACTCAAACGTTTAGTACCGCCTTCGATAACCACAGTTGTAGCTGTGCATACACATGCAATACATGTCGTTTTATTTGGAAGATTTGAAAACCGTAAGGTCGCTTGCACGCACGTTGAGTATGTTGTGAATGGCACCTAACAATTTGTGAGGTCCTGGTGTGCAAGTATGGGTAATCGTCCTCTTTACTTACTGCCATTTCTGTCTTGTTCGACTTTCGTTCAGTTACCCATAGACATTTTTTCAGGCTCGCTATTGCTCAGGTTTTTTCTGTTAGTTAGTACACCGAGTTCCTAAGACTTACCGTTCTAGGAGTTTTGACGCACAATATGCATGCTGTGTCTGAAAGCTTCCCACGGACATTTCCAGTGTCCAATACCATTTGAACATATGTTATGCACCGCGGTAGTATTCGTCGAAGGATTTGCCTGACTTATGAACGAACGGTACCAGAAAATACAGCGCAGCCTGGAGGTCAGTTTTCTCGTTAGGTAATAACGCTGCTTACACAGAAACCAACATGGTAGTGCACATTTACACGCAGCAAAAAGATGGTAGTGTTCGGTTGATGAAACGAACGGTTGAAATAGTCCGATGGTATCGCATTTCACCTGGGCATGTGTTTCGCAGAAACATCAACTTATGAGTACAGTATTTGGCTAGACCCCTGTTTAGGGACATCTCTACAGTTCATGCTGGTACGATTCCATTATCACAGGTTAATTTTCGAGTCGCGCTTTTTAAAAGCCTGGATTTCGTTTGACTGCATGCACTTCAACTAGGCAGCCGTCTGCTCCGCGCCTCGTTTGGTGGACCTCAATGAAAGAAACAGAAAAAACACCTCACACTGACGACATGACATTGCCGGTCGTGAATGGATTTCCCTCAACACAGGTGTGATGAAAATTGCAACCAGGTGCTTGCGACCTCCTAGTCATGGGGAGGAGGATAGGAGTAAACTCTTTTCACCTTTCACCTTGTGTGGCGAAATGTTACATTATGAAACTTCATCCTTGAAGCGTCCTAGATTAATAAGCCAACAGTTGATTTCTGAGGTACATTTGGGATCACGCCAGTGAATAGGCCACTGTGAGACTTTTGTGAAGATTATCTCGGCTTTTTATAAAACTGGCCATTTTTAGTGTAGACCAATGTGCAGTTTCTGGCTCGTTACTGCAGTTGAAAACAAATAAGTATTCCACTGACTGTGGTGAGGTTTTGACCGCGGATGGGCTTTAATGAAATGTAATGCAGATTTGAAAAACGATTTGGAAGAACTGCGGTACACCGTTCCTTGCTGTGAGTTGTTCTCGCTGTTTTCTTTTGCAATTTAGAGT